>JAAMPD010000273.1:0-65595 GCA_025266255.1 Trissolcus basalis
GGGAAAGCTTCATGTTTTTTTCAAACCGAAGCTTAAAATGCCAGCTTCTAAAATCATTCAACGAAAAATTTTTTTACCGTCAACAGATGGCGCTGTTGGCGAATGTCCAAAAACAACTTTTGTTTAAAAAATTATCAAACTTCAATTTAATGTAGCAACTTCGTGCGCTCTGGTTTAGTGTATTAACTTGACACATTCGTGAAGTTCATACGTTTTTGAACAATTTCGATAAAAAAACACTCAAAAACATTAACAATTGTCAAAGAGTATTAGAAAAGTATTAGAATGAACCACGATATTGAACTGTTACAGTAAATACACGCGTTAACAATAGACCTGGATCTAATCGAAGTTGTTGACATTTTTTTCTCAAATGCCAATAACTTTGACAATTGTCAATGTTTTTCAGTGTTTTTTTTCGAATTGTTTATAAAAAGTCAAAAGTTTATGAATCTGTAGAAAAAACATACTAAACATGATTGCACAAAGTTGCTACATTGAATTGAAGTCTAACAATTTTTAAAGCAAAAGTTTTTTTTGAAACATTCGCCGACAGCGCCATCTGTGATCGATGAAAAATATTTCTGTTCAATGATTTTTGTAGCAAGCATATCAAGCTACAATTTGGAAAAAAGATAAGTTTTTCTGATCAATATTGTCAAAGTTATGACTGTTTGAAAATTGGCTTTTTTTATGAAAATTTTAGGTGGATCGTTAATTTTTGTGCGGAGTGTATTAAAAACTGGGTTTCAATTTTTTGGCAAAATACGTCCGGGCGTTCTAGTGTTAAATAAATATGATGATGAATAAAAAAATTTAGAACAAGATAAATAGAAAAAGTTAATAAATCGCAATATTTTAATCGCAATTTGAAATTCATTTAAACTTCCAAATCTTCTTCTGGCACAGGTAGAGTAACATTGGCAATAGCCAAAGGAGAACTTTTTCCTTCGACGCACAGCAAGATTTGCGCTTTTCCAGGCAGTCTGCCTTTCGGTGTAGCCATAACTCTAACAGGAAATGGTACACCACTGGGAATAACAGGCAACCTTCTGACTCTAGGCGTGATATTTGCGTTTTCATCCCGAAATACTAATAACAATCCTGGCTTTGAAAACCCGTTTCCCAAATACGTCGTGAGGACTCTCAGAACGTAATTAGGACCGAGTCCTAAAACACTGGCCTGCAAAGAAATGGAAATAACTTCAGTTCCATCGGTTTTGGCCGACAGATCCAGGGCTTTTTTCGTTGCCTGAAGTTTCAATCTGAGAAACCCTTGTTTAAAATTTTTATAGATCTCCGCAGCCTCTGATCTTTCCCTCATCGTTTGTTCGACAAAAAGTTTGGTTTTTTTGGGTATCAGGAATTTGTTGTTTTCCTCGGTGTTGAAAAAATTTGATACGTTTCGATTACCAAAATCGGCGGTTCGTTTGAGGATTTTAACATTAAGACCTCCACCCATTGTTATCATGCCCATGGTTCTTTCTTCCTGGCCCATTCGACCATACTAAAATAATTACAATTTTTTATTCAACAATATTCTTTTTAAGTATTTGTCTGTTTATTATCATGTTTAGTATCACGATTTACCTTCAAAGCTGATACGGAATCAATCATTTTAATCGTATCAACGTGATGTTTCTCATCATAAATTCTAACTCCTGTTCTTGCAGTGCTAACTGCAAGCAAAGAAAGCCCACTTTGCGGCACAGGTAAGCTGACCAAATCTAGTGGCATTCCAGGTAACTGAATTTTCCATAACAGCACTCCCTAATAATTTGTTTTGTAATTATTTATTCACATTGATTTTCAGAATTTTATTCAATTTTTTAATTTAAATTTGATTTCTACCGTTCGTGAGAGACCGCAGAGCGTTCCATCCATAACAGCCGCAGCAATACCCTCGTTTCCAAGCAATGCGATAGCTACAATCGGTGCCAGCATCTGTTCCCAATACTTAATCGGAGTTCCTCGTTTAACAGACCCTAACTTGCCATCTCTACTTGTTACAATGATCTTCCCATCGCCAGTCCAGAGTCCACAGCTCAATACCGAAACTGCAGGCCAACCGATCACATGCTTGTCTACTACAAAAAAAGCCCTGCAATTGATTATTCGCAAAATCTGACATTCGATTTTATAATCGAAGCTGAACCAACTCATCTCAATACCTGGAATCAAGTACCATAATTTCGCCTGATTCTGTGCTGATCACAATGTAACTGTTTGCTATCTCTGTCCAAGAATCTTTTCTTATGGTTCCTATCGCTGTGACAGCGTTGGCCTTGACCAGGGGAACTCTTCTGAATTGTTCCGCAAATTGAGAACGATCTTTGGTGTCGAGAGAAAGAAATTTCAGGGTGCGTGGAGACATGTAACCTGCTCCAAGTTCTTTAAGGAGACGAGAAAGGTCGTCAAAGAGGACCATGTGGTTAAGTTCTTCTTCTAAGCCAGCTTTGTGCCATATCTAAAAGTATAAATTATAAAATTTGAGAAGTAAAAGGAAAAATTAAAAACAGTGATTTGACATTAAGTAAAATAAGTATTACATGGAAGTTCACAGTCAGTTCAAATATCAAAGTATTTTCAACTTGAATTTAAATAATTGTTTGTCGCAAAAAATTTTAACAGTATATATTTTTTAGCAATTATTTCTTTCGCACAATTTTGTTTCATTTTCGTCGTTTGGTAGCTTGTTTTTCAGTTACGAAGAATTTTCTCGACACTCGCAGATGCTTACCAGATGGTGATCAACCAAGGATTTACCTTCGTATTTAGCATGACATTCTATTAATTTGTTTCTTTATTTTTGTATATATTTACCTCTCGCTCTTTAGGATGAGCATCCAGATGTGGCAAACAATATTTAAAATGAGGTCTCATATTTTTGAAGATGAAAACACTCGAACCTCCCCCAACCGCGAGGGCTGCAGATTTTGGTTCTCCATTTTCTGAATAAAATCCTACTATTCCACAAGGTACCACTGATAATTTATGTTCCAGAACTTGTTCTTCTTCTTTATACACTCGTAGCTGTTTAAATAGAGAAATTGAAAAAATAAATAAATAAAATATTGTTAGTATTGTTAATATCATTTATGAATATATTTGTTTTAATTTGGTTCAACACAAACTTTAGGTTGGTGTGACGGTTCTATGCCAATATCAGCTGCGATAAATCGTGCATCTCCATCCCCTGAGACATCCAACATTTCTATCCCGCCTGGCAAACTGTAAATGTTGGCGTCGGGCTCCCAAATTGCTTCGAGCCATCGGCTTGTGTTTGCTACCAAGTCCCTCGAATTAAAATCCATCGTTTATCATCTATAATAAACAGAATATTTGTTCGTCATCTTTTGTATCTGTCTTCTCTTGCATTTAAAATTACAAAAAAATCAAATCAATTTTCAAAAAAATTTGCTCACCTATATTTATGAAATTTTATGTCAAGAAATGATTTTCATGTTGAATTGTTTACTGAGGGCTGCAAACAACTTGATTCATACAAAATCAAACTGCAGAGCATTCTTGATTACTAGGAAGGTTCATTGTTATGCTCACTCGTAACTATGGTGATGCATGGTTATATTGTAATTTTATTATTATTAATATTATTGACAGTTAATATTAACAATTAAGGTGTTAACTTTGCTTCATGTAATTATAATTTAAAGGGAACATGAAATTTATTTGCTATTGCAACTAATTTATATAATATAATTGTTTTATAAAAATATTTGGATAAAAATTTTCTTATATTATATCATATTTTTTAAAGTACAAAATTTATAAATAGAAATATTAATACTATTTGTACGACAGTTTATGAATTATCAAATTGTTATTTAAAATGACATTAAAATTCTTATCATATTTTTCTTTTTGAATTAATAATTACTGTGGGGATATCGGGTCGGGGGAGAGAATACTCGTTTCCTCTTTCTCTTTTATATCAACAACCCCAACATGATCTCCAATTTCACTACATTACGATTGAGAATTTTGTTTTAAATTTTGTTTGTTTTGAATTCAATAAATATATCGGATCAGGTTTCATAATAAAAACTGTCAGTTTCAAATGTTGTTTCTTTGTATTTTTTGACTGTGTTACGCATGCGCAGAATGTACTGCCACCTAACAATAGCTGTTGCAAAAGAAAAAAAGTGGCAAGGAAGAAAAAACCCGCGGGAGATCAGCAACAATAACAATATATCCTAAAAGAACACTAAAAACTGTTCCAAAGCATCATATCAGGTATTCAAAGCTAGAAGTTTACATCAATAAATATCCACATTACTTCACAAGACATTATTTAAGCTGTTATTTCAATTTGTATATATTTTTTTACTATTTGAGAGGAGGGAGTGGTTAGAATTTATTTCATTGACTTTGTCCATTGCTGTCGACTTACAGATAGATTTTTAATAACAAAACATGTTTGCAAATGTTTCTAACAAATATCGGTAGTAATCATGTTATTTTGATTGGAAAATGTTGAGACAATTGGAGACAATAGAATTTTTCAAAGTGTTTGTTCCTAGAACATTTTTTAATTTGGCCTACAGCGCCACCTACGTTCTGATGGTACAGATCGTATCTTCCCCACCATGTTCTCTGGCATAAACTAGTAGCTCTAGGTCTGTGCGTAGTTGTTCATGAGAACGTTATTTAGTCCGCGGCTGTTCGCGGTTGTGATATGTGATTTACGGATTACATAGAATATTGCACGTAGATATCGTAGAACAAGAGATGAGAAAATGGCAGATCAGGTAAGTGGCATTAACCCCGCATACAGTTTGATTTCATTGAAAAGTACGGGTTTGTTCGTCAAATGCATTGTCGAATCATGAGCCAAATCGTCCCGCGCGATTTGGAAACTTCTTCTTTCTCTACTTGAGGCTTGTATACAAGAAACTTGTCTAGCTTCTTAATGTTAACACGGAATTCGTCTTTTTTTTATTTATAGGTAAAAATCACACCCCGGGAGTTGCAGTACCGGAAAAAACATTTTACCGGTAAGTTTTGGTGGAATTTGAAGCACTGCTATTATCAAAATGAAAAAATATTTTCTAAAATGGGCAAATATACCACAGAGGTTAACTTTGTTTAACTCAAAAGAAAAAAAGAGTATACAAAAAGTGTTGTTTTTGAACGAATATAAAAAAATCACAAAACTTTTTTGATTAAAAAAGTGTTTATTAAATAAGTTCATTGTTAAGAACAGAATTTAGAAAAAAGTTGAATGGATAGTTTTTGTTGTTTTGTCAACAAAAATATTGGTCAGAAAACAAATGGGCATCGAAGAATGTTATTGCTTTATCGAATTCTTTTATTTTTCAGATTTAAAGAAGGTTCCAAAAGAAAAACTTATATGCCTAGCATGTGGCGACAGGCTGATTATAGAAAAAGGCAAAATATTTCACCACAAAAAACTTGGAATTCTTTTATGCAAGGTAAAGTATGATAAATATCATATGGGATGATAAAAAATTTAAATACTAAAATAACAAAATAGATGAACCAATGAAAAAGAAAAACTAAACTGTAAATTATCAATTGGATTCAGTTAGTTCTATAAATATGATTCATATATAAATTTTTGTCTGTTTCATTTTATTTTAGGAATGCAAGCGCAAACAAAACCTTTATGCCATAGAGATTCTTGCATAATTTGCAATAAAATGGCTGTGTACATTTGTGGCAATGAAAATTGTAAAACAACGCAAGGTAGAGTGTCAATAATTTTTTATTTCATACTATAATTTTATAAGCCGAATTTGAAATTAATTTGTTTTATTTTTTCAGCGTTGTTTACGCCGTGGAAACCCCGATTCGGTGGAGGCAGCAGAGAGTGAATTCTGGAAATGTTTTGAATGCTTGCCTAATCCTATTTGGGAATTTCGAGCTATCTGCGCTTTAGTCATGAAATCAACATCAAAGTAAGTCATAATTATATATTTTCAACTAATCACCATACAACGTAATTTCCTAATTCAATTATCTCTAACATGTAAAGATTTTATTTTTCCATTCTGTATTAGTTTATTTATTTAGAGCTTCATTTATTTATTGTCTTTATTTTTGCCTTGTCAAAGTCCTGTGATTTTTATTATTAACACATTAAACACGTCATTTTTGTTTTTCATTTTTGATAATCCGGCTAACTTTTAGCCTTTACTTAACAGCAGACACATTTTTAACGAAAATATATCATCTTCCTGAAGAAAAATGAAAATACTGAAAAACAGACTGAACTTGGAACAAAAGCAAGAAACTTACAAGACCTGAGACAAAAATAATGACAAAAAATAAGTTGCAAATAAAAACCCAACAATCGTTGCAAAGTCAAAGACGGGAAATACGTTTTTTGTTTGCAGAGATAAAAGCGCAAACGAGGAAAGCGATTCTCCTGATGAAAGGCCTAAGCCAAAGTCGAATAACCGAGGCATGAATTATGTAGCACGAGAAAAGTTGAAAAAGATTAAGGACTTGAATAAAAATTTAAGGAAACTAGTCGATCCAGAGAGCGATGAGGATACTTGTACTCGTCCAATGGATCTTCAAGCAATTTCGTCCTCCAGTGAAGAAAAGACTGGGCCAACAACGAAAAAAACTTTTGTCGAATTCAATGGCAAAGCAAATGGTGTTACTGAACCACCTCCTCAGTCGGTATTACCGAGAACGCAGAAGAAAAAAGTTACATTTGTTCCAGGCTCTCAAAAAGAGAATCAGGAGACTGACACGGAAAGCGAAGGTCGAATATTAAAAAGAGAGCCGATTACCAAGGACCACAGTCTGTTGTTCAAAAAACACCTAGCTAAAGTTTCAGAAGATGCGCGGGAGCTGTACAGCACTTTTAAAACAGAAATGGAGAATTTGAAACGACGCTACAGCAAGATTGAATTGAAAAACATGAATGACGTGGTTAAAATTGTTACGAAATTTAACTCTGCGCTTGACAAGTTTCGCGATAACACTGAAAATGAGCAAGAAAAGTTGTTCCACTCTTATAAATCGTTTTGTAAAGTTGCGGGTAAAAAAGCTGTGCCTATTAAGAAACTAAAACCAATTGTGCTACTCAAGAAAAGAAGAGTTATCACTTCCGATGATGATAGAGAGGACGATGAGGACGAAGATGAGAACGACGATAGAACAACGCGACGCAAAAATAAATCACAGAAAAAAAAGATATCATCTTCTTCAGATGTTGAGGAAGAAGAGGAAAATTTTCTCCATAACAGAGATGAAAAGAAGCCGAAAGTTGCACTGAGGAAGAAGTCGCAATTTCCAGATTCATCTGACCAAAGCGAAGAAGACGAAAATAGTGAGACAGAGAAGAAAGAAGAAGTACAACAAAGGAACGAAAATCTTCCTTCTTCTTCGTCTGAGAAGAAGGAGACGAAAATGGGTTCTTCCAAAAAGAGTTTTTCAAAAGTTATGAACAAGTCTATTAATTCAAGCAAAAGTATGATTGAAAGCAGTAGTGACGAATTCGTCAAGGATGCTCCTAACAAACATAAGAGGAAATCGAACGCCCTTCAGAAAGAATCACTCTCCAAAGAAAAAGACAAACGGGAAAGCAGTCCGGCAAAAGAAATCTCAGCTACAAACAAGCGGACAGAGACATCCAACAAGAAGACTCCTCCAAAATCAACAAATGAAGATCTTAAAGCTGCTAAACCTGCGAAAGATGAATCTTCTGCGATGGAAGTTAGTAGCATGGATAGCGACGTCGATTCAGACGCAGGCAAAAGGCAAAATGATCCGAAGAAAGTTAATGAAAATCCAGATGTTGATATTCACGAAGCAGAAACCGATTGTGAGAAAGTGCAAGCCCAAATTAGTGCTCGTCTTTCTGTGCGGAAAGATCTCTTGACGCCGATTCCGAGAAATCTGACACAGGAAGCGCCTACAATCAGCAGTGACTCAGATAAGATCATAGTCCTAAGTAGCGATCCTTTGTCTCCAGATCAGCAAACACCACAAACGATAAAAGGAACAGAGAAAGACGAAGCAGATAAAACCAAAAAAGTGATTGTACAAAAATAATCAACAAGGAAGCGGAGACGGCAAGAAAGTCCGATTCAGAAATTGAATTTGACTTGGAAAAGAGTGAAATAACTGGCAGTGAAAATGGTGATAAAGAAGCAACCAAGAAGGAAAGTGAAAAGAAAAGAGAAACGAGAGTTGTAAATACTCAAAAAAAAGCAGCTGAGCCACAGAAGAAAGGAAAAAAAGCAACTTTAAAATCCAGTGATGACGAGGCTGTAGAGGAGACCACCGACGATGATGAAGATGCTCGTAAAAAAGCAGCTGAAGAAAATGAAAGGGCAAAAAGAGCGCTTTTAAACTCCAGTGATAGCGAGGCGGAGAAAGATGCTACAGCGGACATTGAAGTCGCTTGTAAGAAAACAGCGGAGGAAGATGAAACGGCAAAGAAAGCATGTACGGAATCCAGTGGCAGTGCGATGGAGGAAAATGATACAACCAATACTGAGGTAGTTCGTGAAAAAATATCTGAGAAAAAGAAAAAGTAAAAAAATCTCTTTTCGGAGTCAAAGAAGCGGTGTACAGTGAAGATTCTGAAGCAAATGTTGCTAATGAAGAAGAGGATAAAGCTCTTTCAAATTCCAGTAGCAGTGATACGGAGATCAAAGATACAGTCAAGAGTAAAGATTCAAATAAAGAAGCAGCAGACTCGGAAGAGGAAAAGGCCAAGAAGGCATTGTTAGAGTCTGACAGCGAGGATGGGAGTACAACTTGCACAAATTCTACAGTCATAGAGAAGAGTTTGGAACATTTGAAAGAGAAGAATGAAAGCAAAGAGGACAAGAGCAGTGAGTCGGCGAAAAAAGATGATAAAAAAATATCAAACAAAGATAACGATGTGTCGGAAAGTGAGAAAGAAAATCAAAATACTGAACAAGAGGTACAGAAGAAACGGAAGATGGTTGACACTTTAAGTGCGGATGATTTGAAGAAATGCCGGAATAAAAGAAGGGCAATTTCCAAAGACGATTCTTCATCTGGAGAAATGAAGGATCAAGATATCATGGAAAGTACTAATGATGAGGAGGAGAGAGCGAAAAAGAATCTTTTGGCATCTAGTTCTTCTAGTTCAGATGACAGCGATACAGAGAATAGGAAACCGAACACGAGAAAGGGAAGCAAAAGCCTGAATTTGCGGAAGAGTAAAGAAAAGAAATTCAAATTGAAAAACGATCGGCACTATAAGACAGACCCTAAATTAAGAATCAAGTGTTCAGTTGTACTCAAAAGACTGCTGAAAAAACAATTAAAAGAGAAAAAACATCGATTAGCATTACAGCGATCAGCAGAAAGAGTTCATGAAAACCGTTTGAAAAGGTAGTAGCTGATGAAAGTGTCGTTTAATTAGATCAAAACAAATTGATTCGAGTTATTGCTGTTTGTTTATGTCATAAATTTAATATTACATATTTTAAATACATGTTTTTTATCTCCATTTGTCGCGTTTCTTTTGTACACTAAATGTTATTAACAATACCGTATTCATTTACAAGAGTACTGTTTAAAATATTTGTAATTCTATTGTTTAGTCGAATTGAATGTTACAACAAACATTGTTTTTCTTGTGAGAGATCAATAAATTGTTTAGTTTTTCATCAAAATTCCAACGTTATTCTTTTAAACCTCATTTTGTTCTTTGTCATTTTATTCAAAATTTCAAAAAAAGAAAATAAAAAAAACAAAAACGAGCTGATTTACGAAGCAGCCAAACAAATACTTATGAACAGGAAAGTTGATAACTCATATTAGGTGTGATCACTGGGTTTGATGCAGAAAATTGATCTCATTGTTTGACTCGGGTTGAATTTTAATTTCGTTTTGAAATTTTAAGGTTGCTGTTTCTGGAAAATTTGGAGAAAGACAAGCAAAAGAACACGAACAAGGAGTCAGAATCTGACGGCAGCGATTCCGACATGTTGACCAGAAAGCAAAAGCGACAGAAACTTGCTAATGAAAAGGATTCACTTCTTAATCACTTGAACAAGACGAATGATTGTTCGGTGAACTTGGTGGAAAGTGACAGCAGCACCAGCACTTCTCTTTCTAAAGCTGGATTTCTAAAGAAGATTGACAATGACAAAATCCTTTCCAAGGACGAGCTTTTCGGCATAGCTAACGAAGGAGCCAAAAGGAAACTATTAGAAAGTGATGATGATACTGATATTATAGGTAATTCTGAATTTTTTATGAAATAAAAAAAACTTGAACTTTAATCAATCAAGATTTAGTGAATGTTTAATTATTTTCTGTTTTTGCATTAGATCTTAGTGAGATAGATGAAAAGGAAGATGCGAAGAAGAAAGAGGCAAAGAAAAAAAGTAAAAACAATGAAAATGAAAGTGAAGATGACAAGGATAAGAAGAATAATGGAAGTGAAGATGACACTGTGAGTAAAAATCCTGCATAAAATGATATTTTTAGAAATGATTGTGAAATTTATATTTGTTGAACAATAGAAGAAGGAGAAGAGCAAATGGAAAAACGATAAATTACTGAAAGGAAAAATCATTGATTCAAGTGATTCGGATGATGAAAAGAAGGTAGAAAAGCTCGAAGGCAAACTCGAAAAGGCCAAACTGGACAAAGACAAGTATGTGTAATAAAAAATCTTTTTATGCCTGAATTTATGGAACTTTTTAAAAAATTGTCAAATGTTTTCATAGTTCGGACTCTGAAGCTTTGTCTTCTCCAACGAAAAAGAAACTGAAGAAGAAAAAAACTCGTCAAAGAAGAGTTCTAGACTCTGATTCTGATGGAAACGATCAAGTTAGCAATGATGATGAAAGCTCGACTTCTTCTGTGGAGATGACAGAACAAAAAGAACCACCAAAGAAGAAAAAAAGAGCATCCAAGTCTTCTGATTCAAGTGACTCGGAACCACGGTAAATTGATACTCAATTAATTTATAAGAAAAAAATTTAATGCTTTTTTTTTGAACTGTCAAATTTTTTCTTAGGCCTAAAACAAAACGTCGAAGAATCAAAAATGTGTCTTCAGAATCCAACAGTAGTGATGAAGAAGCTCTGAGTTCTCAAAATAGCTCGCTGAAGGGACGAAAAAACATCCGCAAAGTTATTAAGGATAAAAATATTGCAGATGACACCAAGCAAGCTGCTATTGAAGAAGAGGAACGATTGAAAAGAATCGCTGACCGACAGAAATTGGTATAAATTAGATGCTTATTAAGAATTTGTTTAAATCGTTTCAGCTATTTTAGTTTAAGATATGAAATTAATCAATATTGTTTCCACAACAGTACAACGAGATGTACGAATCAAGACTTGCCGGTGAAGCGAAGGTGGACAAATTAGTATTAGACTTTGACGAAGAAACAAAGGAGGAGGTTCTTCGAGTAGATGATGAGCTTGTAAAAAAACTAAAACCTCATCAGGCGAAAGGCATAAAGTTCATGTGGGACGCCTGCTTTGAGTCTCTCAAAAGAACAAAAACCACCAAGGGATCTGGTTGTATCATCGCACATTGTATGGGTCTGGGTAAAACGTTCCAAGTTGTAACTTTGACGCACACGTTGTTGAACTGTGAGGAAACTGGTATCAAATCTGTTATGATCGTGTGTCCTCTGAGCACAGTTCTGAATTGGAGAAACGAATTTAAGATGTGGTTGAAGAATGCCAAAAATGGTGATGATATCGAGATTTTCGAACTTACTAAGTAAGACATTCTGAACTTGAAATGAATTTAAGATTTTTTAGATAATTATTTTTCATTTATTCAAATTATAACTTTTTACAGATTGAAGAAAAATATAGAACGCAAGTACATGCTGGAACATTGGCAAAAACAGGGGGGAGTTTTGATTATAGGTTACGAAATGTATCGAAACTTGACATCAGCTGGCAAGAAAATGAGAAAAAGAGATCAAGAGTCTATAATGGCAACCCTGGTTGACCCTGGTCCAGATCTTGTTGTCTGTGATGAAGGTCACCTGCTCAAAAACGAGCAATCAGCATTGAGCCAAGCCATGAGAAGAGTCAGAACTTCCAGGAGGATCGTTCTTACGGGAACTCCTTTACAAAACAACCTCACTGAATGTAAATTCCTTATAATTTAATTTTGTTATTTTTATTATGTATGTATTTTTTAAATGTTAATGTTCTTTTTATTTTAATTTTCAGACCATTGCATGGTTCAGTTTGTCAAACCGAACCTATTGGGTACAAAAAAAGAGTTCCTTAACAGATTCGTGAATCCTATCACTAATGGCCAGTATGAAGATTCAACGGCATATGACGTGAAATTAATGAAAAAACGAGCCCACGTGTTGCACAAAATGTTGGAAGGCAGCGTTCAACGGTTCGATTACTCAGTGCTGACTCCGTTCCTTCCTCCTAAACAGGAGTATGTAATTTTTGTTCATCTCACCGATGTGCAAAAGAAGATGTACAGACACTACTTGGAAAATTTTGCCCGGTACTACAACTCAAAAATATACAAAAAGAAATTATACCTAAGCTTATAAAGTAACTTTATAATGTTAATATTTTATTATTTTGTAAAATCTTTAGAAGACACAAAGGTGCTGGTGGGTCACTATTCGCCGATTTTCAAGCTCTTCAAAGAATATGGACACATCCAAAAGTTATGAGATATAATGATGAAAAGGAAGAGGCACGAAAGGAAAAAGCGCGTCTCGATGATTCAGAAGGATCGTTGAAAGATTTCATCGATGACGATAGTGCGTCCGAGTCATCTGTGAACAGCGATTCCGGCAGTGTTCATTCCGTTAACTCTGGCAGTGATAAAGACCCTGCGCCTGCCAGGCGAAGAACTAGAGCCAATGCAACTGGTAAATTTTCTTTTTAAATCTACACTCAATGATTTTGATTAATTCAACAAATGTAGATTTTTCATTCTTTGATATTTTCCAAGCAGCTTCTGATTTAGAACCTGAACCCGCACCTGAGAGTCAAGAGCCCACATGGTGGGAACAGTTCGTTGAAGAAGAAAATTTCGATGACATGAGAATTTCTGTAAAACTCATGCTTTTATTCGCTATTCTCAAAGAGTGTGAACAGATCGGCGACAAATTGTACGTATAACTGATGAACTATCCAAAATGCATAGTAATTTTGTTGTTACGAGTTCAATAACTTATTCCGCATTGTTTCTTTTAGACTTGTTTTTTCGCAATCGCTTTACTCTCTTAGTTTGATTGAAGAGTTCCTGGCAAAAATTGATGACGCCACTCAGGATAACCAAGAATTAGAATCATTGGACAAGCACACTGGCAGTTGGTCTCTCGGCCAAGATTATTTTAGATTGGACGGACAGACGTCTGCTGAAAACAGATCAATATGGTGCAAAATTTTCAACAGAGAAACCAATACTAGAGCCAGGCTGTTCCTGATTTCTACAAGGGCAGGCGGATTGGGTATTAACTTGACTGCTGCTAATCGAGTAGTTATCTTCGACGCCAGTTGGAACCCATCTCATGATGTGCAAAGTATTTTCAGAATCTACAGGTAAGATTGATCTATAACATTTAAGAAATGTCACAAAGGGTGTAATTATAATACTTTTTCTTATTTTATAGATTTGGCCAGAAAAAACCTTGTTACATTTATCGGTTCCTGGCAGCAGGGACAATGGAAGAAAAAATTTACAAACGACAAGTAGCAAAGTTGTCATTGGCTTGTCGCGTGGTTGACGAACAACAGATTGAACGGCACTACAGTGGTCACAATCTAGCTGAGTTGTATTCGTTTGACGACGCAGAACCTGAGGAGAAAACTCTAAATTGTCCTAAAGACAGGTTACTGGCAGAGATATTTTTGAAGTACCCAAAGGCGGTCAAAGATTATTTGGAACATGATTCTCTGTTGGAAAACAAGGTGAGATTAGTATATATTAATTTCAAGTCAAAATTTATAATGATGAAATAAAATTCAATTCAAACATTTTTCTTCTGTTTTTAGGAAGATGAAGAGCTGGATGAGACCGAAAGACAGCAAGCCTGGCAAGAATATGAAGATGAAAAGAAGGGCAAACGGCCAGTGAACATGATGGGAATGATGGATATGATGACAGAAGGTGTTGGAGGAGGTGCTAGCGCCGAATTCAATATGATATATCAAATGATAAAGCAAGATGTAAGATAAAAATTTCTATTTGATCTTACCCAAAAACTAAATTGTTCGAAGGTTTTTTAAAATATTTTGTTTCATTTTTCAGTACCCAACGGCCAATCCGCAGCAGATCATGTCTAAAGTAACGCAAACCATTAACAACATGTACCAAAATTTTGATAACTCCCATTTTTTACAGAGCACAAGTCCCCAATCACGACCACAATACCCGGTTCAGGTAAGTGACCACAAATATTTGTTTTTTAATTCATTTTATTAGATTAATATTGTTTTGATTATAAAAATTGTTTGATGTGATGACATTAATTGCTTGTTCGTTTTGCAGAATCAAAACCCGACTTTGTTACAACAACAATTACAACAAAAACAACACGCAGTTCAACAAAATTACCTGCAACAATTGCAGTATTCACAAGCGTATGGAAATAGAGTTTCAAACGTTAGATCTGCAGGACCTTCTCATCAAGGTGTTTATAAAGCACCATCTTCCACAGCCTCAACACGATTCCCAGACGATGACGACATTGAGGCAAGTCATATGTTGATACAGCGTAGCGGAGGTGTAGCACGTCGGGACTAATGAAGTTACATGCTTTCTTTTGCACAGAAGCCTTAACTGCCTGGTTATAATCTTTCTTCTTTATTTACTTTCATACTTTTGTTTTGCTTACTTGCTTTTTAAGATTACACAAGCCTAAAAAAATATAGAATTAATGTAGAATCATTGATGTTATTCCGTTATCACAAAAAAAGTTTACTAACTTAAACGTTTTCTTTTCTTTTTTTTTTTTTCAGATCATACCTACAGAACGGACGACGGCTTCTTCCTCACTATTAAACGATAAGCGTCAAGAAGAATAAAAGTTAATATTACTTTTCTATTTATGTTCCGAACCTTTTCTACTTGTTAGTTTTTGTACTTCATTATACGAAATTGTTGAATTATTTATTAATAATAACTTGGGAAAATTATTTCGAGAAAAAAGATGCGAGATTGAAGTATTATTATAGATTTAAAAGTAAGTGGATCGATAAATCATAAGGTTGATCACGATTTTTAACTTCGTATCTTATTTCTCGATATATAATTAAACAATCGTTTTTGTTCATCGTATGACTGTATGCTCGTAGATTATAGGGTACACTTAAAAGAATAACTGATATCCGGGCAGTCCTTATGCCCAACGTAGCAAATGCGAATTTTTTGTTGTGTTAAACGTTTACTATTCGTCGTTCAACTAAGTGTAAAATGACTCGGTGATAGTAAGTACCACGAAATTAGAAATTTCACTATTGCGGAGTTGGCCTCCTGACTTTGTAAAGTATTTTTCGAAAATGGAGTCAATAGGAGCTAAAAAACAACATTTTAAGATCTCGATAAGTCCAAGATGTAAATTACTCGTCACATTTTTAATGCTAAAATTAGGTTCGTTCTGAAGAAGAAGAAAAAAAAAAGGATTCTTACAGATATCAAATTTATATTTAAAAATTATTATCACCGACTAAGTATATTGAATTGAATAAAAAATATCATCACAAACGAATTGTCATTATATTGAATTAACCAATTTTGATCTCCATCCTGTCTGGAGGATTTTTTTCAGTTTTATTCTTTGAGCCGCGTATTCCGGTTTATCAGCAACATTCATATTTTCCTGCGGATCTGTGGCATGATCATAGAGCTCTTCAGCGATAATGGTCTCCCAGTCTGCCTCCAAAAAATCTGAATCAAATCGAATCCATGCTGTGTAACGGAATCCCTTGGTTCGAAGTGTGTATCCCATTATATTTATATCTTTCAAATGCGGTTCGTCACTGTTTGGACGCTGAGATGGGTCTACAGTTGGTCGAGGATACTGGCTAAATGCATAATTTTTCCAATGTTCATTGGTCTGAAAAAAAATTGTAATCAAAATATATTCCAAAATATTGTACTATAATACCAAAAAATAATCATTGTCAGAATAAAATAATTAAATCCACATTGTTTTTCAGTTACTTGACAAGAGATTGACGCTGCGATTAATGGCATCAGACTCATCCCTTCACTGCAAGTACTTTCGGCGTCGTTATCACTGTAGTCGTCAAAAAGAATGTCTTCGGGTGGACAGATGGGAATCGAATCACCTGCCAGATTGACTATCGTCGGAAAAAGATCGATCAGTTCTACAACGTCATCAACGGCAAAATTTTCCCTTGGGCAATTTTTTTCTTGTAATGTTTCTGAATCATTTTTTTGTTGCGAATCGCGGTTAATGTTAGTTATTCCTGGAATTGACATGATTAGAGGAACACGAAGAGCGACGTCAAAGTTACTGTATTTTGCCCATTCAGAATGCTCTCCTAAGGACCATCCTAAAATTCAGTTTAATTGTGTGAATGAATTTGTATTTGCAATTCAGTATAGACAATAGATGTTTTTTACCATGATCGGATGTTACGATAATCGCTGTATTCTTCATTAAATTTAATGATGAAAGTTGATCTAGAAGACGACCTATCAGATCATCCACATAAGATACTGAGGCATAGTATGACTGAGCAATCTTTTTTGCAAAATTAACTGAAACGAAGAAATACAGTTTCTACTACAATCTCATTTCAGAATGCAATAATAAAATTTTTGTAACGCAAACTGACACAAACCAGGTATTTTTTGCCAAGGGAATTCCAAATTTAGCGCTTTCACATCTTCTCTCCTGCGAATGTCATTCCACGGATTGTAAGCGACGTTGTTTAAATTCTTAGGCCACGAGTAGTTGGTCATTTTAAATTTATTCAGAGGATGGAATTCTGCAGTTTGTAGAAAAGTCTATGTTAATTATTTTTGTTTCCTGCTTGATGAAAAACGTTCTAAATCACTGATGATAATCACTTAAAAATTTTCTGGGATACTTCAACGGTATATGCGGTTTTTGGAATCCAACAGCCAGGAAAAACGGTTTTTCATCGTTGCTTTGTGAACTCAAAAATTTTTTCGCCGCATTTAAGGTTTCAATATCCGGTAGAGTTTTATTGGGCATCATAGAAACTTGAACTGGACACAGCTGAACCAAACAAAAATTACAAATCAGTTGGAAGAAATTTTTATTTTCTTAAACGAGCAAGCGGTTTCATACCAAATTGCGATGCAAACTTGTACTGTTTTTGTTCGGGCACGTTGGCGAGTTTTTAAAAGCATTGGTAAACGGGTGGAACGGTTTTTCTGTCCAGGAATAAGGACTATCATCCGAGCCATTTGAACTTATCCCTGCGTTTTTATGAGGAGCAATTAAAATTTTGCGACTAATAATTTTGGAATGAAAAGTTTTTAGTATTCATCAAATTAATTACCCGGATGAAAAACCTTCCCTACTGACATCGTCGTGTATCCGAGGTTCCTCAGGTGCTGCGGAAGTGTCGTAAAATTACCAGCTACATCTCGCCAGTAACTATAAAAATCATACAGATGCAACGTGTCCGGTCTGCGTGATGTTAACAAGGAATTTCGACTTGGAGCACACAGAGAATACTATATTTGGTTCAAAAATAGATCAGATTTCTCTTATCTTTCAAAACTTGAATTTTTTAATTCAAGTACAAATATTTTAACTGCATCTTATATTTATTATTTCATTTGTTTTTATTTTTCAGAATACCTGAGAAAAGGCCTGAGTAAAAGTAATACTTTTTTTAGCCAATTTATCAACGTTGGGAGTGTAAGCATTGGCATCGCCATAGCAGCCGAAAGCAGGTCTGAGATCGTCGACAATTATGAACACAAAATTAAGTTTTGTCCCGGCAGACGTTGAAATTAAAAGAAACACCCAAGCAAGCACCTTCATCTTTAATCCCTACCACGAGAGAGAACTTGAATACTGCTTTTATAATACTGTAATATTTCGTTTTCTTAAATCGTTAATTGCCAAGTTTTTTTTTTCTCGTATTTAAGTCATGACTTTTAATTTCCTTCTGAAGATTAGTTTTGGATCTGAAAGTAATAACGATTGCGATATGAATACTGTTGATTACACTTTATCAGTAAAAACTTGCGACAATTCCATAGAATTGAATCATTTTTAATTCAAGAATTTTTGTATGTGGAAATCAAAAAATTAGAAACATCAAAGTTTTTTTGCTATACTGTTGTATTTTATTTGCAATTATGTAATTTCAAATTACCGATCATTGCATCTGCAAATATGCTAAGCGTGTGAAATGTGCGAATCAAAATGTTATTGTAAATAAATTTTTTTTATCTTAAAAGAACAAACATGAAAATGAATTTTTTAAGAATATAAATGTTGTTTGAAAAGTTATACTTGAAATTTGGAAACATTGTAGAAATGAATTTGTAGATGAAAATAATTTTAGTGCTAAATAAATTTTAGCTACTAAATTAGCTCGTCCGAAATCACATGTCCACGATGAAATAAAGTTTAAGAATGAATGGTAAAACAATGGAACATTTTTGTGAGCAGCACGTCCGCAACGATTCAGAATGATTTACACACGGTTGGCATCTCTGTCGCGCATGACTTTGAATGACGTAACTTTTTTTATATACTTTTAACACTCACACTATTAGCCGCAACTTTGAAATGAGACAATATTCAAAGCGCGCTGATGAAAATTTATGGCATGAGATGAAATTTCACAGTCGAATCATAATTTTGTTACTACATATTTTTCTACGATCTTTTAGGATCGTGGAAGAATGCTTGGTCGCCTCGTATCAACTGATGAAACCTGCTCATCTCCTTCATCTCCAATCAGCTGATTACTGTTTTCATTTTTGTGAAACAAAATGAGAGCCCAGTGTCGTATCTCATCTTCGACTTATTTCATATTAGTAACCTTCCTCATTTCAAGTAAATTTACCATCAAAATTTTTAATTCCAAAATCAATTTCTAAGATGTAAATGTACTTTTTTCTTATTTTTGCAGCTTGATTTTGTGTATTTCAATAGTTCAATGAATCGTATTTTTAAAAAATTAAAATTGCATTGAATCATTTTTTGTCAACGATTACGTTTGTTTTTCATTTCAGATTGACTTCATCTAAAAAAAGTGAAGAGTCAGAAGATTAGCACAGGGCACCAATGCATTTGTCTCACATTGCACTTGAGCTTCTCTTTCCTTTGTTTACAGCAGTGAATACAAAAAATAGATAAGAAATGGACGACCGAACGAGCTGCGTGCGCATGGATTGCTCCAGGTTCGCAGTAACTTCTGTCCGAGCCCT
Organism: Trissolcus basalis; assembly: GCA_025266255.1. Taxonomy (NCBI): domain Eukaryota; kingdom Metazoa; phylum Arthropoda; class Insecta; order Hymenoptera; family Scelionidae; genus Trissolcus; species Trissolcus basalis. The sequence continues at coordinate 19,381 of JAAMPD010000273.1, forward strand.
TATCTCACACACTCCAATCCAGATATCAACATTAGACATTTTACCAAGTTTAACTCAAAGTCAATCCAAACTTGAATACTCCAGATAAACAGAAAATTAACGCGACGATTGGTGTAAAATTTATAAATCATGATCTTGAATCTTCAAGTATTAAATAACCGAAGGTCATGCAATAATTTTTTGACAACTTGCCAAACCAACATCATCAAAAGAAATTTTCGAAAGTCAATTTCATCGCAAGACCCCAACTTTCAACTATAATATTTTGATTTTTGACTCCAACTCCGATACAAATTTGATACAATTAATTGAATAAATGAAATAATTTGCATTTCCGTAAGACCTGAATCGTGAGTTTCAATTAAATTTGTCATATGGAAATTGGAAAATGATAAAGTAAATGTTGATTGTTTTGATTAAATGAAAATGTTGGTTTCAGGGTGACTGAGAGCAGTTTGTACGTTCCTGAGTGGGCTTTAGTGTTGCGAGGCGAGTTGGCTGCGATGCCGTCGTATCTGTCAGTTGGTCATAGGCGGCTGGCATAATGACGACGCAGTAGGCAATGGAGCGAGAGTGAGGGCTGACGAGCCTCGCACAATGCAAATTTCACCCGAATTCGCGGAAAAGTAAGTGCGACGGTCGTCGCGTTCGAGGCAGTGCGCGCAACTCGGGCCCGAGTCGCGTCTCGGACGATGCTCCAAACTTCGAATCACGAAGCGAGCTTCATTGTTTTGAACCTACGTCCTTTGTTGCGACCACCACTGCTTGTCTGTGTCAACACCACCAATTTCTTTTCCGCTCAACACAAGCACGTAACACTGCGTACGTGTAAGTGTGCCCACTGTTTGTGTCAATACCAATTGCGTATATACGTTTCGTACTTTTTATATATATTTATATCGACATCGTACACACGTACACTCGTCTCATGTATATACATACGTATAAATTTTCATTCTCACTTCAACACTCACACCTTTTCATCATCTTTTTGTCAAAATCAAAAAACAATTTTTTCAACATTTATTTTTATTCCATTATTTTATTTTTCATCTATTAGCAATTGTTGAGTTCTATCTCTTTTCTATTTTATTTATTTTCTATTTTCATACTGCAAGCAAAAAATTTGTATGACTCAATCGAAGAAAACAAAGCGATATAGAAAAATTTGACAGTTCAGCTAGAAAAGGACAGAGAGAGAGAGAGAGAGAGAGAGAGAGATGTTTGGCCGTGACTTTTGTGCGGCAAATCGGAGCGTGAAAAAGGGGATAATTGAAACATGTTTGAGATTGTTTTGTCAGTGTGCGTGGCGTGTACGCAGTACTGCGAAGTAGACTCGAACGCTGATCTTTTTTTTTTACTCTGTTCCCTTTTTTTTCCCCTCGATGTTATTTGCTATCTCTGTCGTCGAACGTTTTCGTCGCTCGCGAACAGCTGTAGTGTTGTTGTGCAACTGTACACGCTACTCGACAGGGCGAACTGGTCAGAAGGCTGACCGCCTCCCCCTGTCCCCTCCGCTGGCCTTCGCGGAGCACTTTCCATCGCGAATCACACACAATTGCATTAGTTTCCACGGCTTTTTCGCGCGCTACCTTTCGCCACCGTGAGATTCGCAAGAACAATGAGACCAAAGGTTGCGGCAAAAGATTATGAGAATTCCGTGCTCCAAAAAGTCATGACTTTTGGAGCACATCTTATGAGTTTTTTTTCTAACAACTCAATAATTGATTGTGAATGGCTTCAAAGTTGCGACATCTTTTCAGGGATTTTGTTCTTATCATTTTTCATTACAAAATTTTATGATAAAATTTAATGTATTCAAAAATGAGAAATGCTTCTTCTTGTTTGTAAGACAAAAAGCACTTTCTGACCACTTTTTTGTGCCTTTGATTTACTCAAAATGTGACTTTTTTTTTTTTTTTTTTGCAGAGGAAAAGTTTTCTAGAGCAGTAAAATGTCAGCAGACTCGCCAAGACGGGGCATGCACAAGGGAGCTCAAGTCATATCGCCGCAACCTGTGAACGATCGATCTATCATTGACAGTGTTGCTGGTATCATTAATGATATAGTTCCTCAGGTAAACAACGATGTTTCATTAACGAGCAATGATTTGGCCCAATCAGGGTTCAAGGCGAACTTGAATATAAATTTGATTTCTTGTAACACTTCAGGCATACTCTGGAGCACAAAATTCGGAAAATAAAGAAACAATAACTTGGGCCAGATTCGAGTATGCTGACATAAACGATCCGACTTTTTATCCAGACTATAATGAAGGCTCTAGCATTCCATCTCTACTTTTGGTTCTGGGTTATGCAACAGGAGTTCAGGTAAAAACATATTTGAATAAACATTTTTGAACAATCAAAATCAACTATAATGAATGTATTATTTCTTTCGAATCCTTAAAACATAAGATATCAAAGTGATTAAAAAAAACGTGATATATAATTTTAAAATAATAAAAGAAGAAATGTCTCATTAATTTATTTGCTTAGGTATGGCTGATAGCAGCTTCGGGGGAAGCCACAGAAGTCCTGTCCTGGCGACAGGGCTTGGTGCGAACGCTGCGAATCCTTCCAAGTCCACAAAAGGATGAAAAGCACTCCGATTCTTATGAGTCGAAGCGCCCAATGGTGGCGATCTGCGACTCGGCAAGTCCGGGTCCGCAGTTCTCCAACATCAGCTTTGTCTCACTGAAGACCGGCGACCAGGTGAAAAGCATCAAATTCAAAAACCCCGTATGTGACATCCTTGCAAATAAGCGATCCGTGGTTGTCACATTTGTTGAGAAAATTGCAGTCTTTGACGCAAGAACTCTCGAGGATGTCCTTACTGTTACAACGTGCTTTCCCAGTCCTGGACCAAACCCGAACCCTGTTGCTTTAGGGACCAGATGGCTTGCTTACAGGTAAATTTAATTTTTTTGCAATTTAATACATGTAATATATTGTGGTAGCAAAAAAATAGTAAATAATATATTTTCTTTGTTCTTTTTTTTTCTCAGTGAGAAGAAATTGATCCCTGCAAAGAGGAGTAGCGGTGGCAGCGAAGGCGAAGGAGTGCAGAGTTACACTGCGACAGTTTTATACGCAGCAAAATCTCTTGGAAAGGGATTGCGTGGTTTGGGAGAGACCGTGGCTTCAAGTTTGACCGGAACCACTGTAACTCCAGCAGCAGTGAATCAAACGGCCAATGAGGCGACGCAGCCCGGGGTCGTGACCATAATCGATCTGCAAGCAGCTAAGGAAGAAAAAGAGTTGGACGATTCGAACATCGAAACCGTAGTCGCACACTTTTGCGCCCACAACGAAGCCATCGTGGCGATGACCTTCGACCTTACGGGGGCCGTCCTCATGACCGCAGACAAACGTGGCCATGACTTTCACGTGTTCAGAATACAACCACATCCTGGCGGTCCGACCCTGGCCGCTGTTCACCATCTTTATGTTCTGCATCGAGGTGATACTACTGCTAAAGTTCAGGTAACTCACAATCAATTTCCAAAACTTTTTTCACTTGATTTATTCATGGTTAAGAATTTTAATGTATGATACGTTTAATTTTTAATTGTCTTATTGATTTTCAGGATATGGTTTTTTCAAGTGATACTCGTTGGGCAGCAATATCTACAGTTCGAGGAACGACACACGTGTTTCCAGTGGCACCTTATGGTGGACCGGTAGGAGTGCGAACACACTCTACGCCACACGTTGTTAATCGGCTCTCGCGTTTCCACAGAAGTGCGGGCTTGACAGACGACGGTGCGCGGTCCCACTCGCCGGTCTCCCACTCGGAGATTCCGTTGTCGATATACCCATATACAAATCCCAGACTTCCGCCTTATCCACATCCAACGATTTTGAACCCTCTGGCACAAATCAGACAGCCTTCAACTTTAAACCACAGCAATAACCAATCCCAACCCAGGTAAGTTGAAACAAAAAGAACTACTGCGTATTTTAGGTAGATCAATGTTTGAAATTGTTTTATTTCACAGTAGGACACAACAAAGGCAACGACTCCTCTCGGACGACAGCATAAATTTGTCTTTGAAAATCTGCGCTTGTTTTGCACCGCCCCGTGCTTGGATTTATGGCCAGCGTGATTCAACGAACAAGATTACGAAGCGTGCGGTGGATTCTTTGTTCATCATGGCTTGTCACGGGAATATGATTCAGTATGACTTGGAACCGAAACCCGCAAGTGGTACGGATTTATCAACACTATTGTTATTTTTTTTTCTTTGTTTTGTTTTAAGAGTGCTTGAATTCTAATGGTGTACTTTCTTTGTAGGCATACCAAAGGAAAAAGTTTGCGACGACACAGCAATCGAGTTAGAAGTCGAAGTGAAGGGCCAGTGGCCGCTCTTGAGATCTCCCGGGTACTTGGAAATTGTTCCACCATTACCTCAGTCTAGTCCTTTATTGAATACCCCCACGATGCCGAAGAACTCGCAGCAGTTGGACACCACTGAAGACCGCTGGTTAAGCCAGGTTGAAATTGTCACACACGCTGGACCACACAGAAGACTCTGGATGGGACCGCAGTTTGTTTTCAAAACTTATAACGCGCCCAGCGGGTAGTTATCAATTTTTTCATTTGATGCAACCGGTTTTATATCAATCCATGCTTAACAAATACAAATGAAAAATTGATTGTGTTTGATTGAATGATAAATTCAACTCTGCGCTTTTTTCAACAGAGCTGCAGTCAATCTAGTAGAAGCTGAAACTGTGGACATCGGGGTTACAGGTGGATCTCGACCAGCCCGTTCTAATCCGGTTAACATGCCGCATGCCACGACTAAACCTTTGGTACCAGTAGTTATTGATGGCTCTGGAAGTGAGTTTTGCAAAAAACGACATGTATCTAAAAATGACTGAAAAATGACGGGTAATAATGCAAATTAAAATTTTTAGGCAGTTATGAACAGTCGCCAAGATTTATGGAAGCCTACGGCGATTCCTTGGAGAATGATACCATAGGGGTCGGTGTAGGCGAAAATCAACTGCGCGAAGATCTTGCAGAAGCAATGCTGGAAACCTCCACGGCACCGCACAGAGGCGCAGGTACGCATACCCATGCCTAGGCTAATAACTATGTTTGACCTTGAATTTATTCTCGATCTGTAGTAATATCACTTTACTTTCATTAAAAATTGAGACCACCATTATCAATTGAAATAAAAAGGACAAAAAATGATTGCGCGTACAAAAATGAAAAAGTCTTGTTATCCGCAATATTGTTGATTAAATAATGAATTACCCTTTTGTCCAGGATAACATTCAGAACATAATCATGTGCCGATAACCAGAAATCATGGCTGTTTTAACAAAAATAAAACATTATTTTAACATGCCTAACGTTCGATCATCGACGGTTTTGAATTAATAGCCCCAATTCAAATCATAAATTAAATTGTGATCAATTTTTTTTTTTTTTTTTCAATTAAAAAACTTATCATCGATAAATCACAATTGAGCATGTCTATTAAGATGAAAAAAAAACTTTTGTCTTCGTGAAGATTGTAATTTTGTTGCGAAACAAAATGGGAGAAAGACATTAGAATTATAAGTCCGCGGCGATACAGAAGTGGCCAGAGGCAGGTATCTTCGTTGCACCCGTGTAATTGACTTTTCTGAAATTCACTAACAATTTTTCGTCGATTGTATACAATTAACTGCGAGTTTCACGTTGCTGAATTGTGTGAAACAGCGCGATGTTTATGTTTGTCAGAGCCTATAATAATTTTTCAATGATTAACCGATGTCAATTATTTATTTATTTTTAATTAACACTTGTTTTCCTTGGTCTGATGAAATTGTATTCATTAATGCACAATCGTATGCAGTTGAAGAAAGAAATGGATGAGAAGTTTTTGACGTAATATTGACATTTTTATTTCTGTTTTTCTTTTCATTTTAGAATTTGTTATTGTGGGTTCACTTTTGAGAGTAAATAAATGTGTGCGTGAGAGATATGAAGCATTTCTTTTTTTCTTTTTTAGAGTGAAATATTTTTCCAACTAGTTATTTCAATCTAAAATGTATATGTTCGAGATGAACATTTCAAACAGAGATGAAAGACATTAATTTAAGCACGCATAAAATGAATAAAAAAGAAGAAAAAATTATAAATACATATAAAATGTAATAAGTCTATATACATTTCGCAATATTACTCCTTATTCGACTGCAAATATAATTAAAGCTCACGATAAAAGATAAATAAAAATTATAAACTCAACTAAAAGTATATCAATTTGAAATAATGAAGATGTAATGAAAATAATCTAAACTTATAAAACAGGAGAAAACAAATGAAAAATGCGTAAGACATAAAATGAAGATCTCTTCATTAGATATCGTGTATTTCACTCTCTTACCCTTTATTCTCCACCTAACTTATAATTCATAGACACCAATAATTAATGATGATCTTAGCATAAAAAATGACACCTCTCCCTAACACCTCTCTCTCTCTCTCTCTGTCTCTTTGTCTCACTATCTCTACTATTGACTAACGCTACTGCCTTCGATTCGGTAAGTCTCTAATATTGATACCTGCCACCGGTCTTTTCTGGTTTAGGGAGGCGATTGTTAATCGAGAGGGTGGGTCAGCCCGTAACGAAAGTGGTCAACCCTTTGGGCACCGTGATAACTGTATCTGCGGACGACGAGGATGTGAGTTCGAGTCAGGAGTTGGAGCCAGCGTTGTCGGAGGAGACCGCGGAGCCGCCGAGGAGCGTCTGCGCCGAGGAGGGTCCGGCCTCGCTCAACGACTTTGAGTCCGAGGGCCAGGCTTTGCGCGAGCACACGCAGATCTGCGCTGAGATGCGCTCGACCAGCGAGCCGGCGATCGACAGCGTGCCCGACCACAGCATCCAGGAAGTGCGCGAGCGTCGCGCCCTCTGCGCGGAGGCGGCGGTCATGGTGGGCGCGCGAAGCGCCATCGACTTCGAGAGGGAGGAGGCGTTCTCGGACGTACCGACTTCGTTGAGTCTGTGCGCGGAACAAGGTGAGATCCCGAGCAGTCCGATGACCCAGGCTAGGGAGACCGCGTGGAAACCCGAGCAGCAGACCGAACCGAGCATCGCCAAGGCCAAGTACGTTGTCAGTTGCGACGATGAGAGCGTCGTTCTCATGGAGAACAAGAGCACCTCTAAGTCCAAGAGGGGCAACGGCTCGCGGCTGCGCAAAACCAAGCCGAAGGGGTCGCCGCCAAGCGAGGACCTCAAGGACACCGACAGCAGCGAGTCCTGCAAGACGTCGAGCGTCTCGTCGTCGTTCGTTGAAGTCGAGCCTGTCTCGAGTAAGGGGTTCGTTAAGGTGGCGCCACTGCCGGCCGACGATAAGTTCCAGATGGACAAGTCGGACGAGGACATGGTCCACGTGAAGAGCTCCGAAATCAGTCGCAAGAGCGTAGTCTCGGACGACGATATCGAGCATATCCACTCTTCGGAGTTACTCGAAATTGAGGAGAAAAAGGAACCTCTTAAGGCTCCGGTTCTCTCCTCTGACGATGACCTGGAGCACGTTTTGCACACGGACCTTTTGTCGTCTTCGCCCCAGCCTCTGAAGAAGAAAGATACACCGGGCGTGAAGAAATCCAGGACCAAATCCAAGCGGTCGCAGATTCCTGCAGCTGACGCCGTGGAGATCCTCGACATCGATGCAGAGATCAGTAAGCAGCCTCCAAATCCTGTGGAACTTGAGATAGTTGAGCCTCTTAGCGACCTACTTCTGCCCCCTCCTGAGAATGTCCTTCAGGAACCTCCTAAGAGCGTCCCTCAGGAATCTCCTAAGAGCATCTTCTCTCCAGTAGAGATCATCGACATCGACGCTGAGAGACAGAAGGCAGAGGTCCAGGAAATTTCTTCGGAATGCAAGATTCTCGAAGAACCAATTGTCAGACCGAGAAATACGAAGAACGGTCGCAGAAATAAGAAGCCCCAGAAGGTCGAAAGTTGCCCGAAACCTGTCGAACCTGTTGAACCTCCTGAGAGTTCATGGAGCTGCATCGTAAGAAGAAAAACAAAGTCGCCGGAACCTCCAGAGGTTGTGGAGAAAATTGAAGTAATTGAGAAGGAGCCAGAGAAGGCTCCGGAGGAACCAGAACCGGTTCCCCAGGAGGAATCGGTCCAACCTACGGAGGAAGTGAAGCAGGTCAAGGAAGAGGAACCGGTGCCGCAAGAGGAAGACAAAAAAAGCGATTCTGATCAGGAGACCACTCCCCCGGAAAAGTCAGGCTCATCTTCGGATGACTCGAAGGCTCCGGCTGAGGATGTCAAAGCCGAGACCAACGAACTCGGCGACACACTCAGCGCCGCACCGGTGTTACTCCAGTGGGGCGGCGCACCTGCCAAGAAAAACAACAGATCGAAGAAGAAGAAGCGCAGATGAGTAGAGGATTGCGTGGACGTCTCGAGGGCAAGCCTCGCTCTGTATTTGCTTTTGATGCAGGTCTATGGAGTTGATTAACATTTTATTCAAGTTTCATTCTTAAAATGTTCATTTTAATTATTATTTGTTTGGATGATTTTTCACTCGAGACTTTGGTTTTGGTTTTTTAGTCTGAAGAATTTTGTATCCCAGTTGGATTCTGCAAATTCGTTGGTTCATTTATATTGAAACGTTAAATTGAAAGAGTTTGTACAGTTGCCAGGAGTTTCGATTTTGTAATTTTTCGATGGGTGTTTATCAAGTTGCTTCATTTGGTGATTGAGAATAGTTTGTAATGCAAAATACAATGGTATTCAATATTTTTCTATATCAATCAAATACTCGGTAGGTCTATCTGAATCTAATCTTAAATAATGTTACAAGTACTTCACAAGGCATACAAAACATTTTCGAGATTTTCATCTTTTCAATTGATGATATTTGTATTGCACACTTTTTATGTAATATTTTTGAAGCGAGCTTTTTTTGTTTCGAAGTCGTGATTTGATTTCGACCAGTGGGCGATTTGCGCGCAGCTGTGTTTATTAGTGGTGATGTAACGCTTTTGAATAACTCATTTGAATAGTTGCCAAAAATATTAAAGTCAAACATTCCTCATTCTATTGAGTCGGTTTCACATTTGTCGATTTGGGAATTTTGTTTAAACTAAAAATGATTAACTCTTTTAACGTGGAAATGACATAAGAAATAAAAGAAAAATCGCTACTGACATTTGTCTGACTGAAATTTGTCTTTAGAATTTTTTTTTATCGATTCGGAATTTTATCGCATAGGCATCGTGTGATTCTAATCACATAAGAAACGCTTAATAGATGTTTCTAAATCTATCAATCCATCAATCTTTCTTGAGTGAAAAGTCCAATAGAATTGTTTATCAAAAAAAAGTTTTGAATTAAAAAAATAGTTTTATCAAATTGACTGCAATAAGCAAGGCTTATCATCGAGACGTGTCGCGTAATAAAAAAGGTAAATAAAAAAATATACAAAAATGTTTACCCAATCGTTCCTTAATTGAATTTGATTGAAATTCAAATTAAAAAAGGGCGTTTAATTATATTGCAAACTAAACATTTGTAAAAATTTAAATTTTACAGCCTTTCGATTAGGATGGCTAAAATCTAATTTTAAAAAAAAATTGCTCCGATTTTTCTGAAAGTCCGAAACAACAAAACATGAATGTTTCTTTCCCTTTTTTAAATTAATTTCAATTTAAAACAAGGTAAATATAAACAAAATAATAGAGTTAGCTCTTTTGCGCTTTCTTTACTTCTAAAAAATAATATAAACCCTTAACTTAAGGTGCAAGAAGCGAAAAAATGAAAAAAATCGCATCGCTGTGATTGGTCAGTCACAATTTTTTTTTTTTTTTCTATATATACTCATAATGTATTTTCTTTTGTATTCAACTTTTTGTAAGTCACCGAATGCTAAGTTCATAATCAAATGCAGTCACAGAATTTTTGTTTTTTTCAAAGTATTATTTATAATCAAATCAACAGAACATAAAAAACAATACTCGAACCTTGTCTCCAACTTTATACCGACCTAGAATTTTGCTAAATGTTAGAGGTGCAAGGCATAAAGCAATGACAAGTATAATAGTCCCTGCGAACTAATTGTACCTATATTTATAATTATTTATAAGTTACATTTTCAATGGAAAATGGAAAAGTATACATTTACAATGTAAAAACAAATTGTAGACTTGAAAAATCGGCCAGCAAGCGAGCGCCAATAATTGAACTTGAGATCTAATGTTTAGTTCTTTTAAGCATTAATCGCTGTCATTTCTTTTGTTCGACCACGCTGACATATCAGATCCATTGCGTTGATTGCAAGACAATAGATATCATCAAACGACCATGTTGCACAACTTTGTATTAACTCACTACTCTCTTTTTGAGACAAATATCTTGACAAAATATTTTATTGTAATTTGATCATGTTGAAAGTGTACTTTTTGCAGATAATTCATATATTAGAGACCATATTGCTGCTTATTATTTTTTACTTTAATTATGTTATTTTTTTTAGAAGGAGAAATAAAAGTAAAGACCAAGGCAGCTGAAAAATTAATAGCAATAAATATACAATGTCAAACTGGGAACAAAATTTATGAATTGGCAAAAGAAATAAAATAAGAATATTTTGTTCTCAGGATGAAAACCAATCATGAGGCAAGCAAATTCATGCACCTTCAAACAAAGAAAATAACGTGATATTCGTTCGAACGTATTCGATGCACCAAAGTTTCTGCCCTATTGTAAATTAGGATTTTATTTATATACAAAAAAAGAACAACTGCCTGCAATAAGTATTAAAGCAAAAATTTCGCAATTCATGAAATTGTTATAATCTTATTGTTAAAAAGTATTTATTGAACATTATATACTATACAATTTTTATTTTTAACTATTCAAAATTGTTTATTTCAAAATTTCATCTTCTGATGGTCTTTCGATATCTCCGGTTCAGTCAAAATAAGATACTTTAGGTTTTTGAAGGAGATCTGCAGATTCTTTATCCTGTCAAGAAATAATGCAAAAATAAAAAAAGATAAAAACAATAAACAAAGATATGAAAAAAAAACAAAATTGAACAATATTTTAACATGTTTACTAATTGATTGTACGATGTGCGTAATCATAATGAATAATTAATTAAACTGTGTGTGATAAAGGTTCTATTTTTAGATAACCGTCGCGAAAAAGGCTGCTGTAATATATATATCATCCGATTACCTAAACTAAGTACAATCGAAATAGGTCGTAAGATCTTAGAAATTGCGAACATCAATGTTAGGCGCTCTCTTCATGTGATTTTTGTTCACGCGCTCCCACTTAAAATTCAGAAAAAAAAACAATGTCTCTTGAGAAAATTTAAATTGTACAAAATACCAAACCTATTTTCGTTTTATCATTTTGTGCAATTTGTTATCTTAACTCATTCACATGAAAATTTATATATTATATATATTTAAACAATTCTTTTTCGAAAGAATACAAAAACTAATTTCATTGTATGAACATTATTGTCTGTTATGAAAAAAGAGTCTAATTTAACTAGTCCTGATTGAATTTTTCGATCGCAAGTTCAAAATCAATATTGATGAGCAGGAACTAACAAAAACATCAACTAATGAAAAAAAAAAATAATAATAATAATAAAATATCGAGTGCGTGTGTGCATGTGAAAGCTCGGAGAGGCTCGCCTTGATCCGACAGAACAAGGAGCTTTAGCACACAAACTCACGTTAGCTTTTTAGACCGCCTCGATTCTTCGTCGCATTTCGTGTAGCGAGGGCGAGCCTCTGTACGTTTATCTTGGGGGTGTTTGACGTAAGGCACCGTAGGCCACGTACAATTCAAAACTTAGGCTAACAATAATATTCATTTCTGAATGTTTCAAAGTGTTCATATTGTAGACGACAAAAGGTATTATAGTTGTTACCCAATAACTTAGCTTTTAATGAATAAAAACAAACGGGGGTATGAAGATTCAATTTTCAACCGACCTGACTCGACGGAACATCATTGAAGAAGCCGAAATCTTAAAAATTCTAATTCGAATTTTAAATTCAAAGTTCAATTTTCAATGATGAAATTCACTTTTTGTAAACAAAATATGACCAGGTCGGTTTAAATTTGACACGCGTCAGTGCAATGTTCACTGTCATTTATAACGAAAAAATTTGTCAAGGATGAGATAGTGTCCTTGAGTGTTCAGTTTCGTTTTAGTCAATTGGAATAATGTTAGTTGTATCTTCCATTCGGACGATCTGAAATCAAAGTACCGTTAGTGCAATATGTAATTTATCTTTAGTTGATTGTTATTTATTAAAAAAACCCGGCTCGACTGGGGAATTTTAGAGAGTTAAATTATTGTACAAACAAAAAGCGAGCGAGCAAAAAAAAGTTGTAAAAATTTATGAAAAAGCATCACAAAAAAAACAATAATAATAATTGTATCGGGATAAGAAGGTTTGAAATAGGTTTGAATTAAATAAGAGAATTCACAAAGTGTTATGAATGTTATTGGTTTGCCAGTTATGTATAAGTGAGTTCAAATTATATCTCTTGATGATCACAGGTGTCCGTCGCTTGAATTGTACTAACATTAAGTAGTATGAATTAAACAATCTCACGCCGAGTTCTGTCATATGACAGGACGTAAGATTAATTATTTAAAAAGCTGTAATATTAATTCAATCAATTGAGGAATACTGGAACATTGTACAATGCACCACAGACATGCAACATTGTACATACAACAGTTTGAAGCGTGTGAAATACATTTCATTAAAAAAAAACATCTAAAAAAGAAGATATGGAACTTCAGATTCAAAAGAACAAAAAAATAGAAAAATAAATTGTCAAAGTCAGTTGAGTGCGTTATTTTTGATCCTTTACAATGTTCCTTTTTGGGCTAAATTTTCATTTTTATAATGGTATTCAGAATAACCCTTACGAAAAATAATAATAATAAATAAATTAGAGCTTCATTAAAAGTAACAATTTTTTGTAATTAGAAATAATTTTATTTGAGCGGTGACTTTCTTCTTCGTACTGAAAAATGTGCTATTTTCGTAAGGGTAGGTATAATCAGTGTTATGATTTGCATAAAATCACAACTTAACGAATCAATTTTCGTTCGTTTGTTTTTGTAGGTGGAAGTCATTCGGCAGCCAGTTACGAAGACTTGAGTTCCAGCAGCTTCAGCTCAGCGAGTCGGGCTTCTTTGGACGCCAGGAGCTCACCGACGGCTTCGTACGGAGCTGATAACATGATGGTTTTTCCTGGAGACAGCAGTGGATCGATTTAATACTACTTGCCCGAGAGGCATTACACGGTACCTCGAATAAAAAACACCCAAAAACATTTGTAAAATTTGATTAAAAAAGCAAACAAAATAAATGTTTGGCAGCAAGATATATCAAGCAAGGGAAAGAGAGATTATGAATCTAATTCAAATGAGAATACACAGTTCGAAATGTAACTTATTTTGTTTAAAAATGTTGTATATGTTTATGTATTTTGATGCGAAAGTTATGATTCTTGGTACTAAGTTGTCTTTTGATTTCATGTGCCATAACTGGGACAGAAGATGAGGATTTTTTTTAATTATATTTTGTAATGCCAAGCAATATCGTGAAGTCAATGGGTTTTTATTCTGCAGATTATACTAAACGCGACGAGACAATTTTTGCCTGTCTAACTATTCTGGGTAAGGTAATCTCTTTGAGCTTCCTTGTGAAGTTTGTGACTCGCTCAATCATACTAATGACCCTTATCATCGTTAAGTAATTTTTTTTTTTTTTTTTTTGAATATTAATGTTCAAAAATGTTCGAATATTTTTGCAATTTTATAACGACTCATAAAAGAGAAATCAGTTTTATTCAAGGAAGCATTTTTTGTACAAGCAAACATTCCATCCAAATTCCATTATTTTAAGTTAGTTTTTAATTTGTCTTTACTAAAAATTGAAAATAATTTTCATATGTTAATATGATATTTCAATTATGTAAAACTGTTCGAACATTTTTTTATAATTACGATTTCACCTCCACTAAAAAAGCGAATAAAAATATCTTAATCAAAAATGGGTGATAAGCTATCGCAAAAATATGAAACATGTAAAGTGGAAAAATTGAATTTCGTAAAATGATAACATTTTAGTTGACAATCATTTCACAAAGTTTTTTAAAAAGACGATATAGGATGGGGTAGAAATGATCGACTTGGATTATTTTTAATACGGATGATAAAATGTTAAAATTCATCAGTTAAAATTGCGAAAAATGTGAAAAAGTTATACGTCGTTATGTATTGATTATTTTTACCCCATTTCTAATCATTTTTACCTCATCAGATTCTGAATAAAAAATGGATACCCATCTTAGCGTCTTAAACGCCTATATTAAAATTATTTCCCAGATCTTCAGGATAGAAAGAAATAACGTTTATAACATAGACTAGTGCATTACTTGTAAAAAAGCGCATGTTCTATGAAAATGTAGCATTTTCTTCGCGAGCACACAATAAAATGTGAGTGAATATAAACTAAAAAAGTAACCGTAAGAAAATTAAACCAAAATAGCAAAATGACAAAAAAACTGAGCAAGGGGAAGTTGATAAATAAAAGTATGCAAACTGTGATCTAACCAGATTCAATATTTTGTAGATACGCCAGGCTAGAGTTAAAGGAAAGGTTTGTTTAGATTAACATTGAAGAAGTTGTTCAATTTTCGTCGAACATCGTGAAAATGTTAAATCCCTCGATGAGATAGATCCCGAAAACCTTCACATTTTTAAGCAAAGTTCGATTTTTTACGATGAGTTGGATCTTGAAAGGGGGATCTTGGAAATTGAAAATTTATTGTCTTAACTCGTTCGCCAAAAAAATATCAAATTCAGTTTCAAAAACGAATTTTCAATTTCCATTTGTTTAAAAAAATGTAATAACATATATGTATCGATGTAAAAAAGCGCAATCACGGATCATATGAAACCACAAGGAAAACAAAGACCAAACGAAATAGATGTTATTTGCAAAACTAGACTGATTTGTGATTTGTGTAAACAACATCCAGGCTCTTGCGTGATACTAGCTTAATCGAGAGGTTTGTCGCATATATTTTTATACTTTTTACTTTCTAAAATCTCGTAGGATTACGACGTAGGATGAAAAATGAAAAAAAGAGTAACCAAGATCCGTGATCAGCGTCGCTAGAATTGTAAAGTAGTTGCTTTAATGTCTAAGTGAAAAATGTACATCGTCATACCGGGCAACATTTTGTTTTTAATGATTTTTACGTTGGTTTTCATTTTTCAAGAAAGTCTTAAACTTTGTGAAAAAAAAGTTTGTTTTATATTATCATTTTTGTGTCTGTTGAGACAACTTGCAAATATATAATTATATCACATGTAAATCATTGTTTCTTATGGTAGTTTACAACTTATGGTAGCGAATTCTGATATACTTGTATGAAATAATGTGTAATCAACTATATTTCTTACATACACTATATTATAAGTCCAGTTACTAAAATGTAAGCCGGTTTTAGATTCTCTTAGACTTGACTGACTAATGGTTTCTTTGATTTTGGTATCTATTTTCTTGCCTTCATTACCACTGCAATATTATCTTTTACGGACAATAATTCTTATAGTTTTATTTTGAACAAAATTGAGACAAATCAAATAAAACAATTAACAGTGCACCAACGTGATCTATAAGAAATTGCCAAAATCTTTCCAGAGTTTCAAAGAAATGAAAAGGCGAAGAAAAATAACTTTTCGATTCATATTCTCCCAGATGATATTTTATTACTTGAATTCAAATTTGTCTTACTTTTTCTACGATTTTCATAAATTTACTCATAAAGTAACAACAGTGAAGCGCATTCAAATGGAGCGAAACAAAAAAAGGAACATTTAAAAGTGTTCGGTTGTAAGAATTGTATGTAATTTTGTAAGTTTTGTACGTGCTTACTGTGCCAGCTATAATGCAGGCAATATTGTAATACTTCGTAAAGATAATGCGTCTCGTTTTGTGCAAAAACCAGAAACGCAATAGTTCTCATCATAATACCTATTAATTGAGTTATTGTTCTCAGTATAATCAAATGACTAATGCAATAAGAAAAATTTGCAAAAATGTTTCAGTCTCTATAATCATTCCACAAAAAACATTGAAATCAGAAAAAAGAACATTTAAACATCTTTAATATATGATTTCCAAATTTTTTCACTGATCTCACTCATAGATCATCTAAAAAAATAGACCAAAATCTTCTATCAAATCTTTTCTTTTATCAGTCAGATCGCATCAATTATTTCAAACTGTAGGCTTGAAAAGCATAAGAATTGTCAACGACAAAAGAATTGATTAATTGTTTGATAGAGTCACCGAGTTGAACGATAAGAAGCATAACATATAAATATATAGTAGTGTTTTGCGTTTTCAGAAGAGTTAGTGAAATAACAGAACAACGGCAGAGTTCAAGTTGAAAATGGTTTTTGCACGATGAAATGATTCGTAGTTGTGAATTATTCTAAACCGTATTGCGGTGGACACGATATTGTGATCAATTGTCAAGGACCATTTTGTGAACGAAATAAAATAAATCTACGATGAGCGCTACACTGTATGAATGACTAGGTAATTTTATCTCTCCATCCTAGTATTTATGTTCCATATTGAAAGTTCAATAACTCCATTACCTTTAGTTTATGTTAATTAATTTCATTTTGTTCTGTCAAATGATTTTTGTTTATTTTATTTTGATATAAAAAAAAATTTTAAATGAAATTAATGAAAGAACAAATTTTTAATTTTTTGAAAAAGAAATTGGATCATATAATATCCTGCGATGTTTTTTGTGCTAGAGTGAAATCCTTTACTTTTATTGAATTGGCGCGAAAAACGTGTTTCGCTTTTCGACATCAACAAACGTGACTCATTCTTATTCTACACCAATACACCATATGATGAGTCACGCGATCTGTGATTATAATTTGAAAAATCAGACGTGTGCATTTTGGAGTCTCGTGTATTTCTAAATCACATAATTTTAATTTAATAGTTATAGTGCAATAGTAAAATATTAAAAATTGCAAGTGAAATTTTAGTTATTTATTAAAATTGTAACTAACAGGTAAGTTGCAAAGTTTGTTTATTTTTCTGATTTAAAAGTATTCTTTTGAAAGCTTCTGAACTTTGCTGGTCATTTTGCTGATTCTATTTTGATACTTCAAAATTTTGCATTTCAATATTTATTTTTAAATTTCGCTTCAACGATAATAAACTTTGCTGAATAGTCTTTTGCAAATTAAATGAATAACTCTGGTATTTGAGGTTATGTTATACAGTGTTTTGGTTCTAGTTGACGTGTTTATAACCAAAATGTTTATTCCATTCATACAAAACATTAATTGTTGCCTCATAAACATTAATTCTAAAATAAATTACTTGATTCTCTAAATAATCTATTGATTTTTTTTCTCACATGCTTGGCATAATGATGTGTAATCACTCAAAAATAAATTTATACAAAATTCTTTAGTCATTCAGAATTGTTTATATGTTTCAGATTATTACAATAATATATTTTTTTTAATTTTAATATTTCATTTCACATCCGAGCTGCCGGACGGTTAGAAGAAGACTGAGTTGACTCGAGTATAAACTCCAAGATCTGATCAAATTTATCTATACCTCATGATCACAATCTCTGACATCAGAACATTTACAAACATTTGCTTGTGTGTATGCATATCATAAGTGTAAGAATAAAAGACTCTGCACTTATGAATCACTGCTATTATCTTTTATTGACTTTTGCACTCATAATTTTACTTTTCCAAAACTAGATAGATCTTATATTTTAGTTAGCATAAAAATGGTTTTTACTGATTGCAGAAATGGCTTCTCTTGAACCCGCGAAATTAGAGAAAAAAGCAGAGGAAAGTGAAACCGTAAGTAACTTTGTATCAAATGATAAAATATATTAAAATCAAACCAAAGTTCACGAACTCAAGGAAATATGCACTTCTTGAGTTTACCACGAACTGATAAATCATGTAAATCTCATATACTGTTATGACGCGAATGATTATTCTGAAAACTGTTTTCGCGCTGAGCGTAAAAAGAATTGGAATTATGCAGAAGAAACATGCAAGATTGTTTACAAGATCGCAGTTCCTTTTTTGCCTCCGATCATAACTTTATGATTTTGTGTCACAGTGCGAAGATGACAGCACGTCGCATGTGCCTACACGTTATGAGTGTCCTATTTGTTTAAATTGTCTCAGAGAGCCAGTACTTACTTCCTGCGGTCACAAATTTTGTTCTACTTGTATTCATGATTGGTTCAAGTAAGTATGAACATTTCATCCATTTCACTCTTTCATCACTTGTAAAAATAATTATACTTTATATATGCCAACAATTTTTTGTCATGCAGTGTTTGTTTCATTTAATTTGAATTATCAAAAATTGTACAATATTTTATTTTTTACAGAAAAGCCAAACCATGTTGCCCAGTAGATTATCACCCTTTAAATCCAGAAACTGATTTGTTCAGGGATCTTTTTACAACACGAGAAATATCTGAGCAAAAGTGCAAGTGTCCTTATAAAAAATTCGGTTGCACTGCTTACATGTCTATCTTGGAAATGGATGATCACGTTATCTCCTGCCGTTTTAGAAAAAGTCTGGCGAAGATATACTGTAGTTACAAATCCATTGGATGTAATCAAATATTTAACAATTTTGCAGAAATGGAGGAACACGTTGAACAGAGCACAAATTTGCACTTGATGGTATTTGATATATGACTTTTTTTTAACAACTAAAATTTATAGAGAAAATTTGTATTCATCATGTTTTTATTTTTAGTTACTTGTTAATAAACATCCTATGAATAGGGAGTCTGCAAGCACAAGTGATTCTACAGAATCTAAGGGTTACGATTCTGCATTGTGGGATGCTCCATCGAAATCTCAAAACACAAGCGAAGATAAAGAAATTATGTTTAAGTAAGATTTTGCAAACAAATTCTTGAAAAAATTTACTGATTAGAATAATTTGGTTATTTGTTTTTTTTTTTCTTAAGATGAGATTAGAAATAATTATATATTAATAAAAAAATGATCATTTACAGAGGTCTATTTGAGAAAGTCGTTAAAATAGAGCAAGAAAACCACGAACTAAGGAATGAGCTTCGGATACTTCGTAATTCACATGGCTGTCTTGTTTGGAAACTGCAATCAGCCAAAAAAATGTTGGACAACCTTAACGAAGGCGTTTCTCAGTTTGTTTACAGTCCACCTTTCTACTCAAAACCAAACGGATACAAATTTTGCGCTAGACTAAACATCTCTCGAGATAATCGAGAATGGTTGACTTTAGTTCTGCATACATTCCAATCAGCAAATGATGATGCCTTAGACTGGCCATTCCAAGGCAAAGTCACATTTACACTTGTGAATCCTTTAGATTCTAGTAAAAGTATATGCGAAACTGCCATTACTGGACCAGAATTAAAAGCATTTCGCAAACCTACAGAACGAATGAATAATCCGGGTTATGGCTTCACAGAGTTTGTGAGAATTGATCAAATTGCTGATTACGTGTTTGAGGATGAAATTATTATTAGAGTTGAAGTGAAGCACATTCCGGTGGAATAGTAAATGACGTTCAATAAGTATTCAATGGAAAAAGTCCGTCCAATTATGTGATTTAGAAAGATTTTGCATGACATCGCTTTAATTAGCTTTCATTCAGTTGTACTTAAGTATTCACAGACTATTTAACAGAGTTGAGCCCGAGATTAATGATTTATGACAGAAACTAATTCTTCGTTAAATATATTTTTACGAGTTATTATATATCGATAATGTTTGTACATACATTTTTTATTGTTTACACTGACTCCGTCCCGTATCAACCCACAAAGGTGTAATTCTGCTGGTTAACAGTTTTGTACTTGAAAATTTTATTTGATAACATATTTATTAGATTTATACACTTTCTATTTTATGTAACAAAAAAAATTGTAAACAAAGTACTTTTATGATGATCCTGTAAAGTTTGTTATAACTTTTTGATAGAGAAATAAAAATACTGAAGAGAAGTACTTGTCGTTCATTTATCTTTTTCTGTATTGTATTTGTATATAATTGACGAACTAATCGTAATTAGATCATTTGTAATTTATAGTAACAAGAAAATAATGAATGAAGTAGTTAAAAAATAATGGCCAAAGTCTATCTTTGATAACGATATAATTAGTTATAAAAAAATAATTAAACTCGATAATAGTGTCATTTCTAATTCCAACTAATTTCATTTGTTCATTCAAAGTCACTACTAATTATCGGGAAGAATACTTGGAATTTGATATTTTTCCGTTTTGTTTAATGTTGAAAATACAAAGTCTCGTGGAAAGTCATGGACACACAAAATTGTTCTTCACCGAGTTTAATATATTAATTTTGCCAGAGTAAAGAGATCGCCAAACAAGCATGATTGTTCAATTGCAACTACTATACTGTCCACATCTCTTTCAGATCCTGAAAAGTATCACGACCGCGTGACTTTCTAAAAAGGCACTCTTCTGAAACACTCTTGGTTCAACAGTTCACGCAACCAGTTGTGTCCCATAATCATGAACTTGATTCAGTTTACGTTCCTCATTCTCGCGCTGTGCGTTGGACTACTTGGATCTTTAATTATCTTTATAGAACCATATGTACCTGTCTTCATAAAACGAACTTTCAAATTCGGAAAGTTTGCAGAAAAAGTAGAACATCCATTTGTCATCAAATGTGAAGTTCCCAAAAGGTAATTCATTAAACTTTTTATAAGATTTTTAAAAATTAAATTTACTTTTCATTATTGAATTTATTTTTTTCAGGTGGTTCAAACATTTCTATGTGTACGCCGCTCCATTGTCAATTTTAGTTTCGTTCATTGCAATAAATAGATATTTTTATAATGGAGATATACCTGAAGTGCTCTATCAAGTTTTGGATGTTATGTTTGGTTCTCAAAGAAGACCTCTGGGTAATTAATTGTGTCCAATTACGAAGATTAATGTTTCTAACTATTTAAAAATTATTTGAATTGATTCTTTCTTTATTGCCCAAATTGAGTGCTTGTTAAAAGATATAATTGAATTGAAATTGATTGAAATGTTTTGATTTGTCTTGATTGCAGTTTCGCCAGAGTGCACATTGTTATCGTTGCTATTAATTACTATTCATTGCACAAAAAGACTGTATGAATCAAGTTGTGTAAGCGTGTTTAGCGATGCTAAACTCAATATATTGCACTATATTGCTGGGTATGTGCATTATACTGGGGCACTGCTGGCAATAATTGGTGAAAGTGAAGGATTCGTCAGAGGTAATTATATTTTGTTATGCAATATTGTTTTGACCAAGAAATTGAACTGTTTTTATATAGTTGAAAATTTTTATTTTCAGGTACCTCTGTGAATTTGAACTGGAACAAAATCACAACTATCCAAATTGTGATAGCAGCTATTTTTCTATTGAGTACGTACATGCAACTACGATCGAACTACATTTTAGCAGATTTGAGAAAGAAGAAGGATGCCGTTAACAGTTACAAAATTCCGCGGGGAGAATTGTTTGAGTTCGTTTCATCGCCTTTGCAATTCACGGAGATAATTTTGTACACCTGTTTGGCACTTCTTTTGTGGCCGTCTGTAACGTTCCATACTATTTGTTTATGGGTTTATATTAATCAGGTAAATATCAAATTTAATTATTAATATTTTTATAAAACATAGTTCACATATACAAACAATATTTTTTCAGACAAGCTGTGCAATACTTGCTCAGAGCTGGTACCACAAAACTTTCAAGAACTATCCAAAGACAAGGAGGATATTGATTCCTTATTTATTTTGAATTGGTCAAAATAAATAAGCTGGTGCTCTCTTATGTTTGTTAACGTAAAAGTATTTTTTAATGCATGCGACTGTTATTACTGTAAAGATTTGTTTAAGTGAAAAACAATTTTAACTTGAAATCTGCCAAATATTTAGATACTAAGTCTTTATGTAATATACAAGAGTAAGTTTTAAAATTTCGTTAAAAAAAGTTAGTGAATTTGATTAATTTTTTCATACCTTTGAAGATTTCTGTGCAGATACATGCCATTTTCAGTTTTCGATTGCTTGATTTCATTCAATATTGCAATATGCAATAAAAAACCTTTATACATATATCGTCACCCCAGACGAAAAAGGGTCTATTTCAGTTAATGGATACAAAAGGGCTATTTCATTTTCGCTCCGTTTTGTCGAAAAAAGGGCCTATTTGAAAATAATCGTAAAATGGTCTATCTCATAAATTTTTGATGAAAATGACGAAAAAGGGCTTATCTCAACTACATTTCGAAAAGTGGTCTATTTCAACTTTTTCATTAGATTTTTGACGAAAAAGGGTCTATTTCGTAAAAAAATAATTGCATCTAATTGTTTTTCACTTGTTAATACAAAATATGTGCAGAGACACTAATGAAAATTTTTTCATATGTTTTAACATCAATTTTGTTGTTGGGATATACACATGCATAAACATGATGCATATATATTTCATTTTCTCGCATTTTTTATGTTTTTTATATTTAAACCAATAAATTACAGTTTTAATTAGTTGATTTAATTATTTTATTTTCATTTTCTTATAATATGGAAACATTCATTCGAATACAGTGTTGCATAGTTTTCTAATTGTTATTGGTTGAAAATTGCAACAATATCAGCAATGACCTGACATATAAACAACGCGTGAATAAACGTGTGTGTGACCATTTGAAAAAAGGTATAACTTAGTTTATAACTTCTGCAGTATATCATTGGAAAAAAAGATAAGTGTTTAATATATTTTAAAAATTGTCAATTATAGTGAAAGAGAAATTTGAAGAAATTGAAAGAGATTAACATTTTTCCAAGTATGAACGAAATTATATTCAAGCAAGACAATTTCAGCAGTCCAAAAAAAAACTAATGGACAAATTATTAGAATAAAAGTTTATGATTTATTTATAAAGAATAAAGATTATGAAGTGTATCTTATCAACTATGTCGAAATTTAATAAAAATTATTTAAATACATTGTTGGTAAGTTTATGAAAAAGATGAGTTCTTTTTGTTGATCTGTTAGTCAAAATAGTTCAAATTAGCCAACTTGGGCCAATAGGAAATTTGGAATAGGCCGTTTTTCGATATTTTAATGAAATAGACCCTTTTTCGTCATTTCATTTTGAATTTCTGAAATAGACCAACTATCATTATTTTGAAATAGACCCTCTTTCGGCAAAACTAAGAGAATTTGAAGTAGGCCCTTTTGTATCCATTAACTGAAATAGGCCCTTTTTCGTCTGGGGCGACGATATATATTATATAGAATTATATAGAAATTATTAAAAAAACTTCAGACAGTTTATAAGCTTATAACTGTTTATATTATCAGGACAAAATAATAGCAATGAAAAATTATTGAAATAACAAAATCAGTAAACAAATTAAGATAACAGAGTTTATTAAGTGAAAAAATGCACAAGTTTGGAAACCATTTTAGCAATAAACAACATTAACAATGAAACTGATGAGGAAACTCTAACAGATTCGCTAACTTTGAATGTTGAAAATAATCAATTAAAACTGGTACTTAAAAAAACAGAAGGAACGGAATAGTAGCAAAGAACCGGTATTCCAGTTCGTGATTTTGAAATATCATTTCTGATTCAATTTCTGTTTTCTTGAAACAAACCAAACTAAAAACTTTTCTTGAAATAAAAAAGAAAAGTCTTCTATCGTATAATATATTTTCTCTTAACGTATGTATAAACAAAATAATACAAAAGGCGATCTTTGAATCATTCGTGATTACAATATTCGATTGCCCTGAATGTTCACCCTGTTGTTCATCTGAATTTTTTCTTGTCGCTTCGTTTCCTGTTTGAATGCTAAAGTATTTGCTTTCTTTTCTACCCGCCTTTCCTGAAATAAAAAAAAACGGTAACAACCATTGAAAAATATACATTTTGTGTATGAAATTCTATTGAGATTAATCTAAACTAACTCTTCTGTATTCTTTGAGTCTCTGTTTCCTTAATCTCTTTTCTTCCGGTGTCTCATCATGCGGTCGTTGGCTCAACGTCGTCAGCTGAGACTTTCGCGACTCCGCAATAGACATCATCCCATAGTCTTCATTCATTTCATTTTTTTGTGCTGTTTCGATATCAAACTGCTCCAAATTTTTGGCAGTCAATTTTGTAGATGAATTACCAAGTACGTTTTTCGGGATTCCTCGAGAATCGATTACTATTTTGTCGATTTTCTTCTGTAAATAGAATATTTAAAAATTAGTTTTTTTAAACCTATTTTATTAGAAGTGTTATTAAATTTTGTATTGTAGTACAAGTATTGTACTAAGTAGTGTAGTATATGTAAATCCTATATCACTCAACTGGTTTTTCTTCAGAGCCACAGAATTAATTTATTTATTAATTGAGTTTATATTTACCTTGATCAATCCTGGATGATTTCTATTTGTGCTATTAATAGTTAAAATACTTTCGCAATCCCATCTGTCCCTTTCGCGAGCTTCCACTGTCATCTCAACTAGATCATCGTTTTCATCACAATCATCATCGGGATTGTAATGCAACTCCGAAATTTTCAATCGTTCCTTCATCATTTCAGATATGCTGACATTCTGTAACAATTCATCCAATCAAATAATTACCCTTAAACTAATTATATCAAATACAATTTCAATGATCAAGTTATTTGTCAATTTACTCACTTCGCTTTTTCTTTGTTCCTTGAATTCTTCGGCGTACTGTTTCAAAAGTTCCGAATTCGGATCCATGTATCCCTCAATCTCGTCGCAATCTAGCGAACCAATCTCGTTATCATCAAACTCCGACATCACTTTTTCGTGTATATTATCCAAAAGTTTCAAATTTTCATTTCTCCTAATGACGCTGCTGCTCATAGAAAACAAAGAGCCGCCTGTTGATTTTTTCGCTGCTCTCATTCGGTTAAACTGAATATCTTCAAGGTTACGAACTTCGTCCCTGTCCTCATTTGATGATACACTATACCCTTCATCAGAATCTTCATCCTCTGTGGAATATTCCAAAAATTGAAAATTGAGTAAATTAAAAATATAAATAAAATTAATATTTCAAGAAAACAATTCGTAACCATTACAAATTGAAAAATGTATGACCAAAATTTTACGATCTTATTTTCTAAGTTTATTAAAAGTCATTTTCAATCGTATTACCATAATCTTCATCATCATATTCATCATCATCTTCATCTTCATCATCATCAGCTCCTCCATTGGCAAGTTCAATGAAATTGTCTTCCAATTCATTATCGGGATTATCAAAATCAAAATCATCATCCAAAGCAGCAATGACATCCGGATCGACATCCAAATTCAAACCAATTGGCACATCGCGATTCAAAAGACCAACTTTTTCTTCAACATTAGACTCGAACACCGAGGACGGCAAGTTGATCTTCGCCTTTTCTTTGTTTTCGTTAGGATTGTCCACCTGTTCCCAGTCGGTTGTCAACTTGTTGACATCACGCAGATGCTGCAGGTAATCGTAATCATCATCATAGAAAATGCCGAACTTCTTCTGTTGCTCCTTGCGTTTCTCGATCTCTTCCTTTGATAGTTTTGTTTTTTCATGTTCGTGCTGCTGATTGTCGATAGGTATCAAAACGTGTTGCGGTGCTTTTTCATCGGCAATCAGAGGATCCTTTTGTGATCGGTGCACGAGACGAAAAGTCACCGAATTTTTCTTGTCGATGAACTTTTTCTTTGTTCCTTTCGGCTGTAACCGGAAATCGTTTATGAATAAAAAGATAGTTAAAAAATACAAACAAAAACATTGTCTGACAAGTCACTCAAAAACACTGACGTGGTCATGTGAGTACTTACCATATTTGTTATTGTTTTTTTTACTCTCCCAGTAAATAAAACTATTAATTATACGTTTGTTTATTTCTTCCTACTGTATTTACTGATTTAAATAAATTTTATTGTTATTGAAAACACGTGTTTTTAGACCATGTAGAAAGTCAACATCTGAGAACACACGTTTTCAGAACAAAACTAACAACATAACCTCAAAAATTGTTTTGAAAGTTATGGCGTGTGTTCAGAAAAACTCGAACCATTTTGTGTCCTTGTCTACCGAACTTTCAAAACGAAGGTTTGAATGTCGTCTCAAACCTCATTTTCTTGTTTAATCTTTTTTTGTAATTGAAAATTGTTTGAATAATCATTTGGACGGTCGCAATTTGTTGTTTGACAAATTAAACAATTCAAAAGTCTCAGGCGTTGAATAATTTTGCAACTGAAACAAAAGAACGACAGAAAGAGGGACGTTTTTTGAAGTGTCGCGCGGTTCATGAAAACTCGAGTTTGACTTGCTGGACGAGGAGCAGAGGAGCATGCCGAAGGTGGGAGCAAGTTGTGGAAATCTATTGGATTCTAACCACTGAAAAATTTCATTTGATCGAGATTGATCCACTGCGATGGCCATGATTTCGAAGACCGCTGTGGGCATTGCAGTGGGCATCGCTGGCTTCATCGTCGGCTACTGTTATTACTTCGATCAAAAAAGACGACGCGACCCCGACTTCAAAAAAAAATTGCGCGAACGTAAGCATGTCTTCCTATTTTTCTGCACCCTTTTATTTAATCGCTATTGTTTATTCTTGCCATGTGCTAGTTGCACTTGCTCGTATTTGTACTGTTTAAACAACGAAACAAACAATAAAATTGCCAATCAGAATGAACAAACGTGATAAAAAACTCAAGAATGTTGTTTTTAGTGTGTAAATAAAATGACATTGAAATTCAATGTTATTGAAAATGATTTTTTTATCTGACAGGAAGGAAAGCCAAAAAAGAAGCACAGCGTGCAACTTCCAGGATACCAAATTTAAAGGACCACGATGAGATGCAGAGATTCTTTTTGCAAGAGGTAACGAAATTGGTTACCAAGAATTATCTAAGATTTTGCAAATTGATAACGACAAAAAATCAATTTTTGTTTCTAGAAAAAGATTTGTGATTAAATTTTGATGTTTCTTAATTGAACTTGACTGTAAACATAAATATTTATTGATTAATCACTGTGAATTGGTTCAAAATAGTAATCAGTCAGTAAAAAAATTAAAAAAAAAAAAAAAGAATTGAAAAACATTGGGAATTACAATAAAGTATTAGAAAAAGTCAAACTCTTTCTAGACAAAAATTTTCAGTGACTAGAAAGTTTCACAAAAGTTACTAAAAATTACTACAAAGTTACTAAAAAATGTTGAATTTACTGAAAGGAACAGTTTTTGTATACAATAATTAAACTTAACAGAAAGTTACTAAATTGTTTTACAAAAATTATAAAATGTCAATGGAAAATAATGGTTTTTTGTCATTTCATATCAGAATATGATTTTGCCAACATTTTCACTGCGGTATTATTTCTTTTTTGAATACTTGATGTTTGTTGATTTGTTGATTTATTTACGTAGGTGGAGATGGGAGAAGATTTGCTAGGAGCTGGCAACATGGAAGGTGGAGTTGAGCATCTGGCGAACGCAGTAGCCGTTTGCGGCCAGCCTCAACAACTTTTGCAGGTGCTGCAAAAGACACTGCCACCTGAAGCGTTCAACCTTCTGTTACAGCGGTTGTCAACGGTCGGCCAGGTACTGGGACGCATTGTAATCTAAAAGCGCACACGAGAACGCTCCTCTCACCTACCCCTCTGTTGCAGAGACTCAACCCGCAAAACGCAATGGCCGAGGAGGACGTCGAGTAGCATTAAAACAAATACTCAAAAAACTAGGGGGGGGGGTTATTTTTTTTCTCTGAAACAGACCATTCAAAACAAAGCCACGGTACAGCAGACATCTTTCTCGGGCCTGCGTCTTGGATAATCAAATGTACGACTACAAACAATCAATTAAGCAAATTCAATCTTCCTACCCTAATATGTTTTGTAATTTTCAATTTCTTCGATTTCCTTATCTTAAACTAAGCCGACATCGATTGCGGGATCTGTCTATGTCCCAAGTTAACATGTAAATACGATTTTTTGCTCTGCCAAAAGAAAAAAGAAAGAAAAACGTTACAAATTGAGCTGCGTCTGATCACATGTTTCATATGAAAAAAAAACAACAAATATATAACAATGATAAAAAAATTGAAAAGAAAAAACGGCCACGAGCTATTTCACGTGTATATCTTCGTTTAATTACTTTTGACAATTCTATTTGATGACTCGAACTGTTCTGATTCGAATCTTATGATAAGTTATTAAATGATAACGATGAGGCATCGCAGGGTTCCTTAGTGCATTTACATTGTTTGACCGCGATGAGTGTTTCGATTGTGCTCAGAGATGCAGTTTTATATTTTCGAGCCGACTTTTTTGTTTTCTCGTTCGTTTGGCGTGAGTTGGCGACTCGATTAACTCATGCGCAAAAACAGAAAGACAAAATAAAGACGACTTTCAAGGTCATGCGAATGTCAACCGACTCCTTCGAACTTAAAACACAATATTTTTGCTGTGTAGAATGATTGTAAAATATAAACTGTATAAAACAAACATGGAGACAAATGTTTTAATGAAATTGTAAATGCAGAAATTGTGTTGAACATATACTGAACAAATAATAAGTCAAGGTATATGTCATTGGCGATGTCGTTTTAATTGTTTCACCAAGAGGATGTCAAAGGTGGTCGTGAATTTAAAATTTTCATCATGATGACAAAATCAGTGTTTTAATTAATGAATTACGTAAAAAAAATGATTAAATTGTGTATACTTCTATCGTTTTTAGTCCAGTATTTTAAAACCTAATTTTTGGTTTTTTATATTAATAATAATTGGTTTTAAAAACTTTACAATTGGTATCAAGAAAATCAAATATAAAAGTAGTATAAAAATGTTATTTTTAATTTTTTGGAAAAATTCCCCGTCGATAAAACAGAATAGCCACTTTGACGTGCTCTTTACCTTTCGACACCAAACCTCCTTAATTATTTTTATTTTTAATTAATTTTTGAAAATCAGTTATGTTACAGATAAAAGATTGAATGAAAAAAAGTGTATCGGATTTTTAAATTTGCCAAAAATTTGTTCATTTCTCTCTATCAGAATATATGAAATATTTTATTATTTCATTTAAAAAATTCTTTCATAACCTTTTCTCTTTTTTATGCCACAATTATAAATTTTGAAATTCGTTCCACGTTTCTATGTTTGGTTCATATTCCACCTTATTCCGCCGTTCCTATTAATCCTGTTAAAAACACCAACCAACCATAATACGAGAATGACATTAAAGAAATCTCGCAGAAAGTCAGCTGTCAAAACACAGTCCAGTTATTTAGTGCACTCAAAATAAAAATAGGACAATCTTAACTTAAGGATTTCGATTAAAAGATGGTTCAATATTCTTCCTCACATGGATTATACAATTGAAAACCAGTCTAACTACGGTAAATACGCAAATTCATCCACTCTAACCTGTAATAATTATAAATAAAGTTTCACAACTCGTCTCTTTTTATATAACGATAACGATGGTGTCGTTATAGATAAAAATGATAACAAGACGTTACTTGAACTTCAGATTAACTAGTTGGTGAGACGCCAAATATGGACTCGACTGCGGAATCGGAGGGGTTGGATGCAACTTTAGAAAAAGTTGTTAGACCACCTTCGAGTCCGTCTTCATCGTCGGATTATAACACTGGGGATGCCGACGATAGTTCAGATAGCAGGGAACCAATTCCACATTCTTTAAAGGCGCTTGAGAATGATTTTCTTATCAATCAGGTACTTTTCAACATACGGTATTTATACATTTGTTTTCAAAATATATAACTCTACACATATATTTAAATTAACATGATAATGAATATGAAATATTATTTTTTATGCAAATTTTTTTACAGGATGTGACAGAAGAAAAAGTACAAGAAATGATAAAAAATTGCAAAGACATGGTACTGGAAAGTGCGGAGTGTTCCGAGGAGCGTAAATGGCTAGTCAGACGTCTGATCGAACTGAGGCTGCGAGCCCAAGAACTTCGTGAAGCTTCTGGGGAATGTATGACATTGGTGTTGGGCCATCACCTGATGCCCCAGAAGTACCAGATCAAAAAGTCAATGCCGGCTTATTGCGACCACTGCAAAACAGCTATCTGGACTATGCTGCAGTCCTGGTGTATCTGCGAAAGTACGTTCTATCCGGAATTCTATCCTCTTTTTATCTACTCAGGGGCCCTACTATCTATTGTTAACAATAAGATTTTCATCATTTTTGCTCAACTTCTGCGTTTATCAAATTGTAAAAAATTCTTTTTGGAAACTCGTTTCCGACCGGGGTTTTTCAGCAGAGTCAAAGTGTATTCAACACTTCAACACTAATCAACACTAAAAATAACAAGTTGTTGAATACACTTTGAGTCTTCTAAAAAACCCCGGTCAAAAACAAGTTTCCAAAAAAAATTTTGTACAATAAGATTTTCAATTTAAATGCATCGGAATAAATTTCATCACCGTTGTTGAAATATATTTATATTAATACCGGGGATATATTTTAACACCGGTGATAAAATGTATCTCAATGCATTTAAATTCAAAATTTTGTTTTCAACGATAGAGAGTAGCACCCCTGTCAAATATTTTATATTATATTACTGATTATGTTACAAATTAAATAAAGAATTTTCTGATGAAACGATTTAAAAATGTACTTTCAGATTGCGGATTTTGTTGCCATTGGAGGTGCATGTCTCGTATTTGCCGAGTTTGCGTACATGTTATTGCAAGCGAGAAAGGCGGTTATACTTACACCAAAGATATCTGTCCGGAACGAGGATTGGCGAAGCAAAAGTACCGCTGCGCCGAGTGCAATGTTAAAATTACCTTTAGTAAGTCGCGGTTTGTTATTTCACTCGTTTTTTGTGTACCTTTACCTTTATAGTTTGATTATTCTTTATTATACAGTTATTATTACAGTAATTATTTAATGCGATAACAGTTGAACAATTTTCGTAATAATGTGTAAACGTTTGTTTACAAGCTAACACAAAAGGATTGTACTTGCCTTGTTTCGGAAGTACTTTGATTCGTCATGCGAGCATTGCTGGTAACAGTTTGAATATAAAAAGAAGACTTTAATTAAACTTGATTGAAATGAAAAGATGAAATTTCCACTGCAGAAATGGAAAAATTTTGATATTTAAATGAATGAAAACTGGAAATTATAACTGACTAATATGAGTGGAAAATAATTAGGGAAAATTTTTAATAGCCGGTTTGACTTGTTGATGAATGATTGATTTGTGTCTTGTAGAGACGGGTTATACGGAACCTCGGTTATGTGATTACAGCGGATTATATTATTGTCAACGTTGTCACTGGAACAATGTTTCGGTGATTCCTGCTCGAGTGATTAGAAATTGGGACATCCAACCCAGGCCCGTATGCCAAGCAGCTAGTCAACTTTTGACACTTCTTTATGACCGACCAGTTTTGGTTCTGGAAGAACTCAATCCGAAACTTTTTACACTCGTGCCTGATCTTTCTTTGATTAAGGTAAGGAAAATTGAACAAAAAATTTAATGGGTGAAGTAATAAAGTAAACAAAAATGTTAATGTGATTTTTTTATAGAGGTTACGTGACCAGCTGCAAATGATGAAACATTATTTAGTACTATGCCCCGAAGCCAACAAGCAAGGTCTGCCGTGGAAGTCGGGCTTGAGGACGCATTTTTTGGAGCATTCCTCGACTTATTCAATCAAGGACCTTGTTGATCTACAAAACGGGATACTTGTGGACGAGATCAATTCCGTCTACGACACCATGAGAAATCACATCACTGACTATTGTGATCTCTGTAAAGCCAGGTAATGAAGAAAGAAAAAGAACAGACGGACTTGAATTGACAAATGATTCGGCAACGTATTTAGATTGGAAATGTCTCGCTCATTCCGGTTACAATGGAGAACTCAATTGCGATCATAAAAATGTCAACTATTTTATTTGAATACAAACTTTAATGATACTGTTTTTGACACAGGAAATTACAGTTGTATAACACGTCGACAATTCGGAATGGTCTATGAATTTGTAGCAGTATTTTCAGCCTGACACTGTAATTGGAAAAGGTGACATTAATAAAGATTCTGTTCTTCTTTTTTTTCCGCAGAGGACACTTGTGTGAGTTGTGCGGCAACGACGAAGTGATATATCCATGGGACGCAAGTGCAATAAATTGTCGACAATGTTCCGCTGTTTATCATCGGATTTGCTGGATAAAACGCAATCACTGTTGTCCCAGATGTCTCAGGCTTCAACAGCGTCGCGCTTTGCAATGTGAAAAGCTTATGGATTTGCGCAACTCCAAGACAGGCAACGCTGATGTTCAAATTAATTATAACGAGATAGAAGCCAATACCGACATCTCCTAACTCAATAAACATGCTTATTTTTATTATAAAAATATATCTATTTTGATTGTTCTGGATAAACCCTACCTTGATTTATAAGTCATAGGAAAAAAATCTTAAAATAACATGTAACATGTGCGTCTTAACTGCAAGCAGTTAATCCTTCCAGGTAAAAACCGACATACGTAAATATGACATTTCGAGAAAGTTTGATGTTTTTTTTAAATCAAATAAGGTGAAACAACAACACTTTTGCAGACTTTATTCACTTTTTATTTACTTATGTCATTCAATATAGGACATTTAACATAAATTCATGATGGTTTGTTCGACCAATTTTCGAATCTCATTTTTGCTTAAATAGAATTTTCACAATAAAAATACGTCTTCTAGAAAATATTACATTAGATTTGTTGTTGGTTTTGTTGTTTAATATATATTTCAACTGGTTAAACATTTGAATCATTAACTTATCAAACAGTCGAAACCTCAACGTTTGATTATCATTTTTGTATGCGACTTTCGTTTACTAGAAAAATTCAAACGAGAATAATAATCACTCTAAACGATATCGCTGTTCTAGAAAAAAAAGTGATAATGCTTCTAAAAACGTACAAAACCTAATAATCGCGGGAAAGTAAATGGAGAGAGAAAAAAAAAACAAAAATGTACATTATACAAAAGAATACAGTTGCCGTTGAAAGCAAAAAAAAGAACAATTAAAACTGCTAGTTGAAATTAAATTACAATTTAAGAAAACTCTTAGCATCTTACAACGTTATACATTTGCAGTAGAATTATATCGACACCTGGAGCGAACATCATCTCATAGCTGGTTATACTAAGTACCATATCACAGTCACATTTTCAGTTTCGTTGACATATTGTTCGTTTTATTTCATCTCAAGTCTTAACTTTTGTTTTCGTAATTTTGCACATTTTTCTTTTTCGGTTTCGTGGATCTCTCGTTTTTTGTTTCATCATTCAATTTGTAATACAAAATATATGAATTGCACCGTTCAGATTTGCGCATGACAAATAATAAATTGGCACCCTGGCTATGATACTGCAGTTTTCGTTCAAAGTGTCAATATTCTATACATTGCAGTACTAATTGCACGTTACACTCACTTTGCAACACTATTCCAAATAACTTGGTATTTATAATTGTCACATCATGAACGGATAATCATCTGAATCGGAACGATTGATAAAATTTGAAATTTGCACAAGAATAATCAAAGAAAAACAGACACTGCGATGACATCTCTCAAGAGTGTCTGTTTTTATTTCTCTATAAAATATATATTTAAAAAAACATAAACCGTAGGAATCAATTTGATCGTATATAACAACTTGGACCATTTTTTATATATGCCGGTGTGAAAAAAGTTGTGCCAGTTTTTATTATTTTTTTTTGTACAATTATTTTACGAAGAGATGATAAGAAAAATGAGACTTAAGGATGTTTTAGGATTCAAGTTGAAAACTAATGAATGACACATTTTTCAAAAGTTTTTAGTTTTTCAAAACAAGAAAAACTGAATTGAACTGTTATTGTTATCTTTATTGTTGATAAATTGTTTTAATTGAATAAAACAATTTTTGTTTGTAAAAATTCTGTAGGCTGTGTGTGGACCAATGGGAGGGGGTGAAATCTTCTGTCTCACTCGAGTAGAATGAAGTACGCCCCGATTGGTTTCCCATTGGTTCCCCCACTTTGAGGTTATGTACATATATAGTCGTTTTAGTATGACATCGTAAATCTCTATTTTTAACTCAAACAGATGATTTAATTGCATCTTTTTTTAGATCAGATCATTAAACGAAGATAAATTTGAACATCAAGCATGATTTTATGATAAAAATTCAATCACAAATTGTTTAACTTCGTACTCAAAAATATGTCAGCAAAAGTTGAATATTCCATTATAAATGTGTAGGGTTAATAATAAATATTGTATTATAATGTTTTTTAAAGTTAAAA
Source organism: Trissolcus basalis (assembly GCA_025266255.1). Classification (NCBI taxonomy): domain Eukaryota; kingdom Metazoa; phylum Arthropoda; class Insecta; order Hymenoptera; family Scelionidae; genus Trissolcus; species Trissolcus basalis. The sequence goes on from JAAMPD010000273.1 coordinate 53,866, forward strand.
AATTTTATTCAAAAACAAAATCTTTGATTAGGTTGTTTTTCTCTCTCTGGCTCTTGCACAGCAAATAACAAAATCGATTGTAATTTGAAACATTACTATTTCCTCTAACTTAATTTGACATAAAAAACCCTGTATCAAAAATTGCAAGAATTCATTGTTCAAATCACCATAACCTCAAGAACATTTCACTTGTCAAAAAGCTGGGGCTCAGGTGTAAATTTATTTATGTTTTAAAAAAGACAGTCTTCAATGAAATACTTCGTCCAATGAAAAACAAAAAACAAAAGATCAATCGCACATGATTCAATTACCAAAAACAGAGGTCGTTTTTATTTTTCGACGTCTCCATAAAACATCCTCAGTTTGCTTGTTTTTTTCCGCAAAATACTTTATACAAACGATGAACAAAATTTGCCTTAGATTTACAAAAAAACCACAACTATCAGCTAGACTCAAACTGTGTTCACAGCCACACATTATGTCATCAGAGAAAGACGAAAAATTCGTTGCCTATATGCATGTGTGTGCATATACTCGTGTATATATACACCAATATCGATATAATATTTTGCAAGGAAACAAAAGGGAAAAGAAACAATAAAGAAGAAGACGAAAAATGGGATATTACATGTGTATACATATCGAATGTATGTGAGTGTGCGCGACGCACGTCGCCGGATATGTGCTCTATAAATAATGAAGATGCGCGCGGCAGAGTACGAGAAACAGAAGGAGAGAAAAAAAAGGCAAGATTGCGCGTTGCAGAGCCGCATATGGCGACACGTATAATTGACGGATTTAATCTAAATATAAATGATGCCCGACCAATCTGTGTCCATCGAAAAAGTGGCCAACACTCCTCGGCCCTTTATCTTACGCCAATCATCATCTTTGCGAAGTACCAAAATTTTTTCTTTCCCTCCGAGCCGCATGCTGCACATCCCCCTCCTTCTTTTTTTACCGCTTTTCATTTTTGTCCATTTTTTTGTTTGTTTGTTTGTTATAAATATAAATGCATGCATGTATGCTAATACGTAAAACTCTCAAACAAGCTTCTTCCTACATATATCCTATATGTATACATACATAAAAATTAACATATATATATATACCGCAAGACATAATCTCGCCTAGATACTTATGCACTATTAGTTGTAAAACTGAACTTGATAAAAAAAAGCAATTGGAATATGTATATACTTTCAGCGTTGTGATATACGTTTTGTAACAATGTGCAGTCGCTCGTTCGGTGACTCTGTTTCCTTTTTTCCCCTTTCGGTCCTTCGACCCCGAAAGACTTACGAAAAAAAACTCGACTCAAACAATTCAGAAACGATTCGTATAATCAAAACGACAGCGATTAACAATAATAACCGGATTACAGTTATGATTAACATTACACGATAATTACAACTCAACGAGGCGTTCGCGAACCGAAACCGTGGTTTCGTTTCAAAAGAGAAGATATCAAAAAAACAAGTCATCGAGCGAAATCGCATTGGATGGTTGAACTCAAGAAGATCATTGAAAATTCAAATACAAGAAAAAAAAGGAAGAAAAAAAAAAACAGTAGACAGGTGAGTACATGTATAGTTTGGAGGCGCAAGTTTTGGTATAAAGAAAAGAATGGCGCGAATTTGAAGGGGATAGCGGGACAGGGGACTGGGGATCAGTGAAAAAATGGAGGAGAGTAAAAGGGGATGAATTGGGATCACGAGAGACAGGTCATCCAGGAGTTGCAGTTACACGTGTAGCAGGGAGCAGATATGACTGGGGTGAAGAAGTATCCGTTGTAGAGGTACGAGGGCTGGGGCACTTGCGGGTTCAGTCTCTGCTGTTGCTGGCATAGCACTTGGAAGGCCATGTTCTCGATGAGGGCGAGGGTCTGACGGCGCTCGTGGCCCATCAGACAGACGGTGGACTCCTCGACGACGCTGTGCAGGAGCATGAGGTACTGGTACTTGAGGGATTCTTCCTCCCCCACGAAGTGGTTCCACAGGTAGTTCTCAAGCTTGGCCCTCTGCTGGGCGATGTCGGGGAAATCGATGAAGAAGCGCGAGCACATGTAGCGCTCGAGGGTCTTGATGTAGTCCGGCTGCGAGGGCTTGTACATCTTGACCAGGAGGTTGCAGTACTTGAGGAGGCCGCCGCCGCGGATCTCCTCCGGGTGTCGGGTCGAGATGAGCTTCTTGTGGAGGTGGTAGAGGGCCTCCTGGAAGTCGCCGTAGACCGACTCGCCGACGACGGTGGGGTAGAAGTTCTCGCCGATCGGCAGCTTGCTGCACTCGTAGAAGAGCAGCAGCGAGTCGAGGATGATCTGAAACGAGTCGACGGAGAACTCGAACTGGCGCCGCATCGTGTCGACGAACTTGAGCTCGACGTTGCGCTGGCCCCGCGCGTTCCCCAGGGAGATCAGCGACCAGCGGTCGCCGTCGTTGTTGTTCACCTTGACCATCTTGCTGACGTAGGCCTCCTTGAGGCTGCAGGTGGTGATGCGCTTGCGGCTCACGCCCTCCGGCAGCAGGTCGAACAGCGAGCCCAAAACTGCGCCCTTCACTCGGTCGTAGTCCCGCACGCTCGTCAGCTCCACGCCGAATATCAGGTCAAGGTCGTTGTACGGCTGCGACTCGGTCGCCAGCGTGTGCGACGCCACCCCGCCGTTCAGCCGGATGTCCCGGATCTTCATGCCGGCGCCGCCCTCGCTCACGTCCGCCTCGAGCTTGTTGCGCACCACCGTCACCAGGTCCCGCAGCCTCACCTCGATCGTCGGGAAGTTGCCGCTACCGTAGATGCTCACAACCTCGTTCATCACGTCGTTCAGCCGGCGCACCTGCTCGAAGCTCAACACCGCCATCCGCTGCTCGCACAGCGACTTCTCCTCGCCACGCAACGTCTCTGCGTAGCTTGCGGTCTCCATTTTTTGATTCCAACCGGGCCTGTCTCCCCTAAGATTCTCCTCCAACTGTAACAAAATTTCATTTTTTCATATTATTTTCTAATTCCTTCTTTTTTTTTTTTTATCTCATTTTTTCAATTTTTATTTTCAAATGTTGTCAGTTTTATGTATACATTCGGTATGAAAATTTGATACCTCCTCCCTGTGGAAAAGCATTTTTCAAACGGTAATAGATTTGAGATTTTTTCAGCTAGAAATGAATGAATGAATGATGAAACAATGAAAACATCTGAAAGTTGAGATTGGAAATTGTTATTTGTTGTAAACAAAATCAGTTTTCTGATGTAATGTCGGAAAGTTATTACAATTTGAAAATTGATAATTTCTTCAGGGCGGTGATAATTTATAGTAAGTGGTACAGTAATAAAATGATGAGTAAGGGATATATTTTATAGGTGATAAGTGAAATTTTATGGTAACTTGAAAGGGTAAAATTAAAAAGATGAAATGATACAAACTTTTTTCTATCATGAAATCCATATGTTTTCTTAATACTATTGAAAGTCACTATTAATGAACGAATTCCTGTACGAAATAAAATTGTTTACAAAATAACAGATCGAATAAAAAAATGCTGAGTGACACTTTTTACTCTAACTGAATAGTTGCAATTCGTTTCAATTCCGTTAGATGAAATTAAAATTGGACAATTAATTTCAGTACAATTGAAATTTTTGTTAACTTTGAATGTTTTTTTTTAACTTTTCTGAATATTTCCCTACATAAAACTTGAATAAAAATAGTAATTTATCTGACATGCCTAAAAGTCACTTAGGACAACATGCGGAGTGATTGTAACTTCGTTATTAAAATTTACAAACACTTATTTGACAGTACACAAAGGAAGCAATTTCTTCAACTATACCGCAAAGTGATGATGAATAAATTGTTTTTTTTTCTTTCTAATTACTGCACTTAAACAAATGTTAAATGCACACACGCAAGAGTTGCATTTTATTTTTGCATCATGGTTTTCGTATGAATATTTAAAATGCACTTTTATGTCAAACAATTTGTATAAAGAACAGCAAAAGAACCTACGGGATAAAATTGACTCTTAAATTGAAACATAATTCTCCAATAAATAATTATCAGGCATTAATTTCAATCGACCGAAAGAATTTTATTTCTTTTTCAAAACTTGTCACTATTCAGTTAAAGTTATTTGAGTGTCACAATTACCCCGAGGTGGCACAGTTACCCAACTGCCCCTCGGCAACTGTCGCAGCCGCCCTTAACTTGTAATTTGTTTCCAATTTTCAAATTGATTTAGCTATCCGACATCGATCGCCGATACTTAATTTTCTTCGACTTCAAAAAAGACAATTGCATCATCCAGTTGCAATCTGTTTTCTTCTCTTTTTTCCAACCGATCGTCAAGTTCGGGAAAAAGCATTGATCCTTGCTTCGAACCAATTTGAATTCGTGTCCTGTCTTTGTTTTTCGTCCCCCCTGCTCCTTTTTTTCCTCCCCCCTTTTTCTCTCTTTTATTTAGTAATCTATTTTTCATCGATTCAATTGAAACTGTTTATTCAACTGCGAGCGCATAGATTTATGCAATTCAAACTTTATTATTTATGCCGAGTTGTGGATTAAATACTTGAGCTGGTTGTCCTTGAGCACCACCAGGTGTAGCGCTCTCTCGAATTAGCGTTCACGAATAGTTTCAATATTCATGCAAACAAGTGGTTTCGACCGAACCATTAAAGCCCCCCGAATCGTTTGATACCGAATTGCGTCACAAGCGACTCTTTCCTCTCATCGTCGCTTCCCATCCGATTCCACCCGGTCCCTCTGCGACAACAACCCGATTTCTCATTCAGACGAGTGGTCGAAAATCGTTTACTTTTAACGACCGCTGTTGACGATTGCTGGTCCAAGGTCAGTTCGACTTGATATGCGGAACATTAAAAATAGACGAAATTGAATTCCAATCTTTTTTTTTTGTTCCTTCTACTTTGTACCCAGATTTGAATTTAGAATGTTTTTATGGTGTTTTTGTTTTTCATTATCATGACCGTTGAGATTAAAAAACAAAATAAAATTCTATTCTGACGCAAATCAAGCGAGTTTCAAATCATTCAAATTCGTCCATTCTTCAGGCTTGGCCTTTTTTGGTTTTTAAACTGGCTATTTAAATTGCAATGCAAAAAATGCGATAGAATGCAAGAAAGAATCTTGGAGAGAGGCAAAGAAAAAAGTTTGAACAATTTGATACACTTTTGATAGTTAAGTAGATATTGTAATCTAAGAGAGAAAGAAAGAGAGAGAGAGAGAAAGAAAAAAGAGCCAGCCATTATATTTCTGGCGTTGAGTTACTTCATCAATTGATGTAAAAGTGCGAAAGTTATTTACTTTTGATTCAACACTAATTTGCAATGTATAACGAAACGGTAATACGATTCGTACAACGAAAGGCTACGAAAAATCGCCGAGGCAGTGTAAGATCACAAGTAAAAGTACGTTCAATTATATTCGGTTCAGTCAAGGTCGTATCGAGCAGTCGAGTACATCGAAGATAAAAGGGCACAGCGATAAGGGCCCAATTGTATTGCAATTTTTTTCTTTCAGTAAAAAATTATTTCAACAAAACCGAAGGAAACAAAAAGCAAAGGTTGAACGAAAAAAATTGGACGTACGTTACCAAAAAGATCTGTCGAGCCAAAAAATTGGGACGAATGGCAGAAAAAACAATCACAACCGTTCGATTGTCACCTTTGTGTATGCACGAAAGTGAAAGATCTCGTTTGGCTCATTTTTGAGCTTTTATTCCGTAGCCTTGACTCGGAACTACAATTTTAATTTATCAAGAATCGCCAAACAAAGCAAAGAAATTGCCATGCAAAATTGCGCCAATTAACGAGCTAAAGATAAGTAGATCAAAAAATTGGCAAACAATTTTTTTATAACGTTTTTTTTCCTTCCAATCCAGATGATTTGGATTTAAAAACTGTAACGTATAATTTATATTTTCGTCACTTTTGTTTAAATTTGCACGGGCCGAGGACTTGAATTATCGTGTGCAAGCATATTGGTTAATCTCCGAATTGGGATCTTTCGCAAACATTCCATATCATATTAATATATTGATACAAGTGTTTCACTTTTTGCCTTGTTTATTCTTTTTTTCATAAAAACACCGCTGTGACAGATTCAAATGTCATCCTTGAGCAAACTTCTCCGATCTAAATTGAAGTTCAAAAATGACAGTTTCAAACTACAATTTTCAATTTATAAAAAAAACATCAAATCAGATAACAAATAAAAAGCAAAAAAAAAATTAAACAATTAAAAAAAAAAAAAAGATCAAAAAGGATTGAAGTTGAACAAAAGATATAGATGTATGAAATTTGATAAAAAAAAAAAAAAAAAAAAGAGGTAACAAAATTGTATAACGAAGGGTGAAAATATGAATGAATTTTGTCACTTGGAAATGTAGTTTTCAGAGTTATTCGAAACGCGCGCGAGCAGTCAAATTTTGCAACGATATAATAGGCCTTTCTAAATCGAAACAAGCGCAAATATGTGATCCTCGCTTACAATTTTATTTTATTTTTTCCGGGGCCGATTGTTACGCTCGCACTGGCTGGATGTGCACAGTCAGCAGCAACATGGTCGCGAACAACAAATTGCGCGGTCCTTGTCAAATAAGTCGGCCCGCAATATGTTAGAAGCTCAAAGCCGATCGTTCACTTTCTGTTGTGGCGAGAAACGCGCGACTGATGAGAACCTGCAGTGAACTGAGCCACTGAGTGAAAGGCGTCTAGGTCGAAGCATTGCAGTGACGGAAAACTCAACAAATGACCTAACGTTGTGTTGCGGAGGACACTCGAAGCGCGGCTTATCAAGATGAAACAAAAAAGCGCATCTTTCCACGGGACGACGTTTTTGGGCAGAGACCAAAAACTCACTAATTGGAACCTCTCTTTGGAAAATTACATTCTTTTTCAAATTCGTTTCAACATTGTCCGTTTCGGTAATCATATCTAAGTATTTCACTTTTTAATGAAATAAGATCAATCAGCGTCAATTATCAATCAATTTCATCAGGTCACAGTTATTTGCAATAAGTCAATTTTACAAAAACAGATTGCAATCTTAAGCCAGCTGTGGCTGTTAAGATAAGGCTAGGAGGTTCTCATTCCAAAGGGCAAGGGTTCGATTCTTAGTCGGGGATTTTTTTTTTTAGTTTTTTATTTTGGTTCAAACCCGGATGTACCCTTTAAAATTTTTACATTTTAAATCATAAATATAAAATTCAGCGAAACTAATAAGCATAGCCAAATAGTTTTTTTTTTAGAAACTTATTTTACCAGTCATAACTATTAGTGGGGAAAAAATCGTGAAAAATAGAAACCAACGAGAAGCGAAAATGAAAATTTATCATATCTTACATAATTTAAATCATTAAGAAAAACTACCGACTTTTGAAAACCACAAAATCGATTCGATTTCTCAACATTCACACATTCGTTAAATAAACGTGTGGTTTGTTTAATCATTTATATCTGTACTTAATATTCAAAAAATGATAAATATAATTAAAAATACTCAATATAAGAGAAATATAAAAAGTGTGCTTGAAACGTTGCAAAAATTCGTTGGAATGTTTTTTTTTCTATTTATTGCAGGCAAATTCTTGTCTGAAAAAATTTCGCGAAGAATTATAATGCTCGACGATCCTCGACACTTTTCACCAACCCGTCAAGATTGGCCAAAAGTTTATGCGCGCAACAGATCACAAGCCTGGCGTTATTTATGCGAAAGGAATGTTGCATATGTATAGGAGAACGGCCGAATGCGGGCCAATTATATAGCATTATGTACCAATCAACCGAATAGATCAACCTCCCAGGTTTATTAATTTCATTTAGTCATTTTGTCTTTATCGCATTTTACTTCCTGGTTGCGATTTTTTAACTCCCTTCAATTCCACCTTTTTCCTCTAAAATAAAAAAAACTCAAACCATTCAAATCTAATTTTTTTTATTCAACCTTTTTCAAATCAAATTTGTATGAAATTCTTTTTTTTGCAAAATTGAATAAACTTTTTTTAACATTTCAAAAATTTGTTGTCAAATTCAATTTTTTCAATTTTGTTAAAACTGAAAAAATAGTGAAAGGGAAAAAAAAATTTTTTTATCCAGTAAAATCACGTAAACAATGAATCAAGACTTAATAAACGGGATTCATGCAATTTCCATAGTCAAACACGTTTGGCTGAGCAAACGTATGAATTTGTGGACGACTCCGAGTTGGAAATTGTTGACTAATGAATTCATATCTGTCCGAGAGAGGCACGATTATACAATTTTGTCAGGCACGTTCCTGCAGCGAAGTTTGAAACGAAGTCGGTGACCGCGGCGAGTTTATAAAATTAGAATTAAAAAGCGCGACCCAATGGTAATTAGTTTGTCACACAACAATTTTTTTTGTAATCGCCACGGTTATGAATATATTCCAGGCTAATTCATAAAAGTACTTTGCACAGAGCCAACCTAACGATCAGATAAATTGGCCGGACAGTTGTTCTTTCATAATATGTTACACCCACGCAGTTTCCCCGGTGCGAGATTAGACACGAAAATGTACATGACTAATTTATATTTATAATAGATAAGATAGTCTGCGCACTTCTTTTTTCAAAAATTCCGATCTTTCACTTCCTGAATGACTTCTATTGCCAAGTCCGTATTTGCAAAATTGTTTCCTTTTTTTCTTTTTCTAGCAAACCAGAAAATCTGGCGTCGAAATGACATACATAAAATTGTAAAAAAAAAAATGATAAAAATTTCCATCCAATTTTATCTGTTTGATGGTAAGAAAAAGTGGTGCTGTGTTAAGGCCTCAATCTGAGCTCCTTGCAAATATCTGTTCAAGGATACCAAGTTATAACCTGGTTCGACTCCGATTTAAAGTTGTGCGATGTAAACGTATACGCGAGTTTATACTAAGGCTAGGTGGCGCCTTGCAAAGTCTTTCCGCAATATGAAAGCAGGGTGCATTCGCATATACTATACAGGTATATGCAATTGACATGCATATTTTTACTGTCTTTGTTTCATACTAGAAAATGTCACCTTTTTTTATACCAACCGACTTATTACCTCAATTTAAAATGAAAGTTCCATTTAAAATTGTTTTAGATTTATTATTTATATCTCTCCTTCATTTTTTTTCTTCATTTGCATCTTAATCGGCCTAATTGGATGCATTTATATAAATGATACATAATTAAAATTGAAAATTTTTTATTCCAGAATTGAATATCGTCCCTGTAATGAAATCGTAATTCGAGCAATGAAATAAGTTACAGCGATGGGATAAATGTTGATGTTTCAAATTTATTTTATTGAAATAAATGTGCAATAATGTTCAAGTTTGAGGCCGGTATCGCAGAGGCGTCTGAACTTTGCAACACCGCCATTAATCTCGGAACAAATTTTTGAATTAAAAAAAGAAAGCCACCGACTTCATTGCCAAACTAGATTGCAATAAATTATATCAAAACCCCCAGCTCACAATGATCAACATATCAGAAAAATGATGTTGCATTAGTTTTAACAAAGGCAATGGAAAAGTTGATACATCACGCTTAATCTAATAATAAATATGATTAACTTTATATTTTCGTTCTCGTCGAGAACAAAAAATGTTTCCCAAATTCTCAAGAATCCGTCATCTTCCTCTTTTTTTTCTTTTTTCCAAACCAGCCGAAAAAAAAGGTGGGGAAAATCCCGCGATATCACACGCTCTGAAATAAATGTTTGAAAATTAATTGCTTTCCGATATTTGATAAACAAAATAATAAACCAACGATGAACAGCACGGAATTAGATAAACTACGAGTTATCGTTGGTTTCTTATCAGCAACACGGGGATAAATTGAATGGAGCGAAAATGCGAGGAGGAAAAAAAGAAGTATACCGAATTAGATTCTCTCTTTTTTTTATTTTTGCGAACATCGCCAGACGAGATAGGAGAGGTAAAAAAATGTTGAGACCGCGAGGATGTTAACTTTTATCCTTTTAATGGACGCTCGTTTTTCCGCACGCAAACCTGTTCGTGCAAGATGATGGCACGTTATATTATATGCATCTAATTTCGTTGCTGTGCGTTACGCAAATAGTTTCGTCGGCAATAGGAAAACCACCTTAACCCGTCCGTTTAATTTTACTTCGTCTTTGTATTTTTTTTTTCATTCCTCCTTTTCTCGGACGTTAACGAGACGCCAAAACGACGAACAATTTCGAAAAATTAATTAAACATTTTAGCTTCGTTAAACATTTTTCAGATTCTTCGAAAAATGGTTTACATTTTCTTTTCTGTCTTGTAAAATGCAAATTTGCGAGTGATATAAATTTAATCGGATCTAATTAATTGTAACTTCATAAGCCATTATAAATTAAGAGTGGACGACGAATTGTGAACTGTAAATAAAAATTGTTACGAACAATTGAAAAGAATTGAAAAATTATGATTGTAATTGTAAGAGGAAAAAAATGTGTTGCAAAAAAAGATTTGGCCTGAAAGTAGATCAGAAGCACACATTGGGAGGGGAAAAAGATCGAATGAAATAATTCAAACTTATCGATGCATCATTAATTTTTAGTACACTTATGCGCGCTTTAAGTATAACATCTATAGCATGTCGGACGTAACTCGCCCTGCACAATTCGTTTCGTTGCGAAAAAGCAATAACAAGTGATTTCGTTTGTTTTCTCTTTTTTCCTCGACCTTCGGCGGCTCGATTGAAATATTTTCTAATAAATAAACGACGAAATTTGTCTATCAAAAATTCAAATGCCAATTTTTGTCTCTGGGAATCAATTTTGTCCCAAATTTCTAAAGGAACTGTCACTCGAAGAGAAACATAAAAAAAGGGGGAAGCATCACAAATTGAAAGAAGAAAAATGTTTGATTTTCTGATAACTATGTTATTGTTTAACATAAGGTAAATGTTATCGGACAAGAAGATTATTGTTTGGATAAAACAAAATATTTTGCATATTAAAATCTTGTCGATTTAAATGCAAATACGTGAAAAAGTTATTTTGGACTGTTTGCTCCTCAAACACTCGCGTTTATTAAATTAAAAAATCATATGCATATAACGGCACATTTTATCAAATTCCGATAAGCCTGTTTTTTTTAATGAGTGTTTTTTATCATGACGTATCGCCAAGTAATGATATAATAATTGTTCATCAATTCTTTATCGGAGCAACAAGTAGTTGTGTTTATAAAGTAGAACTTTGTAAACATTCTTTTTTTATTTTATTTATTTTATTTTTTTTGCTTTTTGTTGCAATATTTTAATTCGCTGCCATTTTGAGCGACATGCCTGGTAAAATTGACGGTTGATAATTTCGGCCATTGTGTTTCACGATAAACCAGAGGATCATCGGCTTTAATTCAACGGAGCAAATGTAATCCGAACAACATATCAAGTTTATACGGTTTGCTTATGAAAAAAAATTCAGTCTCTCGCTGATAATTTAATTTATGCTATAATAATCTGGTCGGTGTTTGTTTCCCCTTCCCCCCGACGAGGAAAGCTACGCTTATTAAAAAACTACATGTTGTTGCAACACTGATTATACCAGATACTTAGCGTTCGATTCGATTAGTCAATTTAAAATGAAATTTCGTCGTTTCGCGTACAATTTCATTGTCAAAAAAAATTGACGGACAAAAACAAATTAACGAGCAATAACAAAATACAGAACAAAAATAAACAAAACAAATAAGACAAAATGTCGGAAAATTGCAAA
>JAAMPD010000274.1:0-65415 GCA_025266255.1 Trissolcus basalis
AAAGAAAAGAAAGAAGAGAGAGAAGAGAGAGAGAGAGAGAGAGAGAGAGAGACTGAGATACAAAATGACGTTGTTGCGGTGCGGTGTAAACGACGTTTCCGATTAGATGATTTTTAGTATATCTACTGCAGATGGTCTGTTTATTTACATATTTGTAACTCGCGGCCTGAAAACAAAACAAAGCAGACTGTGCTCGCGAGGTCAACAATTGTTCTTGGTTGTGTTGCGTGGTCCGTCGTCACCTTGTATAGTCAACGGCAATGAGAATAACTAGAGAGGATTGTTTTAGACGCGTTTAATATCGTCACGTTATTTGAAACGTGCTGGCCGCAATGTAATATCGCCCAAACGTGCGCGCATTTTCGTTATCTTTCCTTTCAACCCAGTTATTGTCCCGGAAACCATTTTATATCGAATTTGTACAGATTGTTGTTTTTGCGGTTCAACGCTCGTTCCATTAATTTAGTCTCATTTTAATTTGCCACGGTTTTACAAGTTGAGTCAACAACAAAAAAAGAACGAAATGGAACTTAACCAGTCGGGAGAGCCTATGGACGTGGCAAATGTTTCACCTGTGTAAGCATTTCGATTGTATTTTACCAATGATTTGACAATTTTTTAAACCAAATCTAACATTTGTCTTCATCAACAAACAGCTCTTTTCATTTATCCGTTTGCTGAGTTTCCTTTCTCATAACATCATTTTTAAACAATAATTAAATAAATTGCAATTTCACGTGTTTCTTATTTATTCAAGTGTATTCTTCTTTTTTTATCTCTCTCTTTCTCTCCCTATCTTAATTTGTTCAAGTTAAAGGTCAAGTTGAAAAATCTTATTGCACTCAGTTGCGTGCTCCAAAAATAAAGAAATTTCAAAATGTGATTTAAATCTCTTTCAAATATTCAATAAATATCTAAAAATAATATGGTTTCGAAAATGAATTCTTATTTTTCCTCAGAAATGAATTCTTTGAGAGCAAAAAAAATGATTAATTATGTACAAGGAAAACTCAAGTTGATTCAATTCCAAAAGTAAGAACAAAATAATGAAGATCATAAAAATCTCATATTATCTCAAGTTAAGATATTATTAGTAGTTATCAGATATGTATGCATGACTGTGAAGTTTATTTATAGCTATAATGTATATTTTTTAAATGGAAGAATAAAAAAACGAAATTCCTAAATTTTGATTTGTTAAATTTATCACATTTGAGAGAGTGAACAAGAAATCAAAATTATTTTTCATTGTTTCAGACACGGTTCAAGTATGTCCCAACTATCGTCGTCACATATTATTTCTCGACATGATAACATAACAAAATCTCCAAATGATAAAAGACAATATCGGGGATTGATCTTGAATAACCAACTCAAAGTTATCTTAATAAGCGATCCTACTACTGAGAAAGCTGCTGCCTCGATGGATGTCAGTGTTGGTAAGAAAATTTGAATAAATTATTCGGAATTATAAAATAAAATATGTTACAGTCATGATTTAATTTAATTATAATATGAAAATTTAATTTTTCAGGTTACTATAGTGACCCTGATGATATTCCTGGACTTGCTCACTTTTGCGAGCACATGCTCTTTCTTGGCACCAAAGAGTATCCAGAAATCAATGATTATAATTCTTTTCTATCTCAAAACGGCGGCTCTTCGAATGCGGCAACTTACTCAGACCACACTAACTACTTTTTTGATGTCTCATCGGAAAAGTTGGAACCTGCTTTGGATCGTTTTGCTCAGTTTTTCATTAGTCCGTTGTTCTCCGAATCCATGACAGAAAGGGAGTTGAATGCTGTTCATTCGGAGCACATGAAAAATAAAACGAATGATACTTGGAGACTTAACATGTTAGAAAAGTCATCAGCTGATTGCAATCATCCGTTTTCTAAATTCAGTACAGGAAACAAGGACACTTTAGAAACTTATCCAAAAATGAATAAAATTGATGTTAGGCAAGCACTGTTGGATTTCCATGACAAATGGTACTCATCAAACATCATGGCTCTGAGTGTGCTGGGATCAGGTGAACATAAAACAAAATTATGCTAGAGCAGACCATAAATTACGTAAACATTCAAGGGGAGTGTGAGAAATCGCAAATTATTTAAACAATCCAAAATTTCTTTTTTTGTTTCAGTGTAAGATTTTGGTTTTGAATCCATCAGATATATCTAAACATGCTAAATTCTAAACTAATTCTAAAATAACAGTGATTTACAACATCTATCATAAAAATAATTTATCTTTATTTATTATGGTTTAAAAATTATTAATTGGTGACATTTAATAATTAGATACAATGTCTCAAACTTGTTTCGATATCTTTAGCTTTTATTTTAAACAAATATTTTTTTGTTTATTTAATTAGTTTGTATGTGTGAAGTTAACTGCGTATGTTTAAGGAGGAAGAGAAGTCTTAAATTTTGATTCGCCGTAAATAATAGAGAAAAAGCTGAAAAAAATTTAACGTAATTTATGAAAGACCTCTGAGAGATTATTATTTATGTAATCAATGACCAGAAATAATCTAATCATAATTGTGTTTGATTACAGAAAGCCTTAACAAACTTGAAGAAATAGTTGTAAAACGTTTCTCTGGGATCAAAAATAAAAATGCTGAGTTGCTGGTTTGGAAAGATCATCCTTTTAAAGAATCGGACTTTATGCAAAAATGGTATATTGTACCTATTAAGGATATTCGTAACTTGAACGTTGGGTTCCCCATACCATACCTGCTGAAGCATTACAAATCCTCGGTATTATATTTATTCCTATCAAATGTTTCATCTTATTTGATAATTTTAAAAAATGTTTTAATTTGTTGTTTAAATTTTTGAAATTATTTAGCCTGTGCATTATATTGCACATCTCATAGGACACGAGGGTGAAGGATCGCTCTTATCTGCTCTCAGAGAAAAGGGATGGTGTAATAACTTGTTATGCACAGAGAGGATGCCAGCGAGAGGTTTTGCTATGTTATACGTGTCAGTTGATTTAACAGAAGAAGGTATTATGCACGTTGACGACATTGTACAGATGATATTCAGCTATATCCGTTTACTGAACAAAGAAGGACCGTTGAAATGGATTTTTGACGTAAATAGGACGCAATTTTATTGGTTAATTAATTCTCAACAAACTGAAAATATAAAATTGCTTTTTTTTTATCACAGGAATACAAAAGCGTTGCAGAAATGAATTTCCGTTTTAAAGAAAAAGTCTTAGCCCGAAATCATGTCATGACCACAGTTTTGAGCCTTCAGGAATTTCCTATGGAAGATGTTTTGACAGCACCATCACTTTTTACTGACTGGAGGCCTGAGATCATTACTGAGGTGCTGACATGGTTGAAACCAGAAAAAGTGAGAATACAAGTGATCGGCCAAGCCTTTGAAGATATCGCAACAGAATCAGAAAAGTGGTACGGTACTAAATATTGCAAGAAACCAATTCCTGCTGAAATAATTGAAAATTGGAAAAACGCTGAATTGAATCCAGCTTTACGGCTGCCCGCGAAAAACGATTTTATTGCGACTGATTTTAATATCAAACTGAACAACAATGAAACGGTTAGTATTCTTAGAATTATATTATATTATTATGTTATGATTTGATTCGAATAGCAAATGTTTATTTGCTTGTTTTTCAGATTGACAAGTTTCCAGTGATTATTGAAGACACGCCATTGATAAGAATTTGGTACAAACAAGATTCAGAGTTTCTCGTTCCAAGGGCTACTTTGACTCTGGACTTTATAAGGTAAAACTAAATTTGGTATCAAGATTATATTTAAAAAACGGTAAAATTACTTTACAGACATCATAGATTGTATAATATTTTCTAATAGTTCACTGACCGTCTTGGATCCATTGAGTACCAGTATGACGCACATGTTCGTACAACTTCTTCGTGATTCATTGAACGAGTGTGCCTATAACGCAGATTTGGCAGGACTTAAGTGGTCTTTGAATAGCGGAAAATATGGAATAATGGTTAGTATTTCATGCATTATTTTTTTGGAATAATAATCCACGAATTGAGATAAATTTATTTGTTGTTGTTTTAGTTATCCATAGGAGGATATGATCACAAACAACATGTTTTATTGGAAACAATTATGGACCGGATGGTCAATTTTACAGTTGACCCGAAGAGATTCGAAATATTGAAAGATAATGTACGTTTTGTAAAATTATAATAACACTTCAATATTGATACAAATGATCGATAATATTGATATATAAATACTGATTTATTTGATTCAATTACAGTACATCAGAGGGTTGAAAAATTTTGAAACCGAACAGCCATACCAGCATGCAATTTACCATCTTATCGTTTTGTTATCAGAGAAAATGTGGGACAAGCACGATCTCTTGGCAGCCTCCTCTGGTGCGTTCCGATTACTACTAATTCTTAATTACACAATTCATGTTTTCAATCAATTAACCATAGAAAATTTATCCGACTTTTTTATTGCCACAGACTTGACTGTTAGCCGGTTACAACGTTTCATACCACAACTGCTAAGCAAAATGCACGTAGAGTGTTTGTTCTACGGAAATATCACAAAAACGGAAGCGCTTAATTATGCCAAACTTGTAGAAACGAAGCTTACGAATTCCGTAGCTGATATAACGCCGCTACTGCCAAGTCAATTGTTGAACAAGAGAGCAATTGAGATCCGACATGGTATGCAGAATACTTTGTCGTACGAATTTTAGTTATATTCATTTGCACAGAATTGTAATTAATATGATGTAAAATTTTATATTTTCAGGCAATAATTTCTTGTACGAGATAGAGAACAAGTTACAAAAAAATTCTTGTGTACTTGTGTATTATCAAGTTGGATTACAAAGTACGGAAACGAACACATTTGTCGGTTTGTTCGTACAAATTGTCTCAGAACCCATCATGACTGTTCTACGAACTCAGGAGCAACTGGGTTACATTGTTACTATTGGTGTAAGAAAGTTCCAAGGTATTGCAGGAATACACGTCATAGTGCAGAGTGAATATCACCCGCAGTATGTTCAACAACGAGTCAACAACTTTATGGAACTCATGCTGGTATTAAACGCAAGCTTCTAATACTAAAGTTTCATTGAAAAGTATTATAAATCAATCAATACTTATGTTCATTAGCAATGGAAATTAGTTTTGAATTAAGAAACATACATTTTGTTCACAATTCAAGTTTTACGAGCTAAAAGAATATTTTTATTTGTCGCACACAGAAAAATATTGATCAAATGTCAGACGAAGAATTCCAACGGCACAAAGAATCAATGTCGAAACATTTGTTGGATAAGCCGAAAAAACTTGCAACTATGTCTGATCAATTTTGGACAGAGATTGCTACGCAGCAGTATAACTTTGACAGGCCTAACGTAGAAAATAATTTTCTACTATCTTTGAAAAAAGAAGATTTCCTCAAATTCTGCAAGGTTTGATACTTTTGGTTGCCATATTGATTTCATATTTTACTGTTCGAATCACAACTCAATTTTGTTTTTTCATTTTTTAACAGGAATTGATTGATGCGAAATCATCACAGAGACACAAATTGTCAGTTCATGTGATTTCAACGCACGATGATCTTGCTCACGTCAAGCCTGACAAAATGGAAGAAAAATCAGTGGAGGCGAATGAAGAAGATGGACTAATTAAAATTACTGATATCTTGCAGTTCAAATCATCGCAAAGCCTGTATCCGCTTCCGAAGCCGTTTATCAATGTGCCTAGAAAAGGGGCGCAGCAGCAATCGAAATTATGAAAATTGTTGTATTTATAAATTAGGCGAATTGATTTTATATATAGTGTTGATTGAAAGTACTATTGTACTTGAGAAAAAAAAAATACCCGATGAATTTTAAATTTTATTTTTACGACACAAAGTATTGATTGTTAACATCTGGAAGTTACTTTTTATATCAAAAAATCAAGTTATGGAATGCAATAACACATGCGCACTATTGTGTGACCACGTTGCTATACAATAATAAACATTTACAATTGTACATTTTTTACAAAAAACAAGTATATATATACATTTTAAAATCATTCAATCTGTGTTATCATTTAGTTTCATATTTCAATCTTCAAAACCACCCGAGTCATTGTGAATCATTATTAGAACCCGCCATAAACCGCACGTATGAACCTTAAATGACTTCCGAATCGGGACTTGCGGGAATCAGCGAGGATGTCGTTGGTATGCATTAGCAAATGCGTGCGTTGCATAATTGAAAAACAAAAAACTAAAAACAGCTACAATTAAATGATAGCAATAGAGAATCTCTGCGTCTGTCTTGGCAATCATTTGCGTTTGATCGTGTCATGTTAAAGCACAACTCATATTTCATGTTTTTTTTTACATCTCGTATGATCATAAACGAGTTTGATTGGTTCTTGTGGCCTCAATGATTCGGGTCTGCGGGATAATAATTATATTACTCAATAACAATTTTTCAAACATGGATATTAACGTACGCAATTGCGTAAAAATACTGAGTATCATTTTTTTCTATCTTATTCATTGTTTGCTTTTATGACTTATCGTAGATGAAAAAAAAATGTCACAGTGAATTCCACCGAACCATAAAAAAGGTTACCTCCAATCAACATGTAAATAAAAATGATAAAAATCTTGGTACTGTCAGGTCTTTGACCCCGAGGCTGTTAATTACTGTGTGCCACTTTAAAAGTCGACCTCGGCTCAATTCCTTTGCAGCTGTAACAGCCGAATGATCGAAGCAAGCAAAAGTAATTATAATCAAGTAAAATAATAATAATAATAATAATGAATCCTTTTATACAAATCTCGTGAGACTATTATCGCGGGCACAGGGCATTGCAAGTTGCGTGGACTGGACGGACAAGAAAGGACAGTTTTTCATCAGCGCTGAAAAACTGTTAATGACATCAGAAACAATTTTTTTGAAGCGGCCATTTATGTGTCAGAGCTGGCGATTATGATGGAAGCAGCAGTTGCCGATAGCGTGATCGATCGTCAAAGAATGGCGTGGCTGATTCATAAAATTTCATTCATAAGGAAAATTGAAATTGTTCTCGCTTTACTGGCGCACGTTATAGGTATACGAACTGCAAGTTTGCATTTGCAAGTTGTCTTGCAGTTTTCTTATCGCACTTCATGTGACACTTGGACTCTGCTTTGATGTTTGCAGAAAATGCAAGCACCTATGCAAATGTTAGTTTGCTTATCTATATAATTTATCCATCTTTATTGATTTAATTATAGCTCATTCTCTGAGATTTTTATCATAAACATTTTTCAATTCCAGTTTTGTCCTAATTAAAATTAAAAATAAATCAAGGAGAAGCATAACGATGTTGTGAATTCATGAAAATGCAATGTCACGTATTATTTGATCATCGATTGACTGAAAATCGTCAGTGCTTTCGAAATCTTTGCTTATGAGTGATTAGAAAAAGAGTGAAGTTATTGAAAAAAAAATATAATTTTTTTTTGTTGATACACTGTCGCTCGTCGCGATGCATTACGTAAGCGATTAATTAGCAATTATAATGCTTGATAAAACTCGTTGAAAAAAAAAAGAATTTGTTTGATTTGCGTGAAATGAAAATAGGAGCATCCTAATTAAATGATTAGCCTTCATTACAACCTTGGCACTGCCAGTCACCTGATAGCTCTAATTGAAGAATTCCGCTCGGAAATTATTTTTGCACTTTTAATTGCCAATTCTTGCGTACGTAATAAGCAACCGAGCGCGTTTTCCATCTTGTTCACGTGCTCCTTCGATATTCATCTTACAATTGAATGCCAACAAATAACAACGATAAGAAGTACGCGCGCTAACAAGTTTCTGAATGAGACGCAAAATTTATCTGCAGAAGAATTGTTTTCACGTTCTTTCAATTGATTCGCATATCTTATGCTTGACAATTTTTTGCAAAGGATTAATTGCATAACGCATCGAGTCGGTAACTCATGATTGCTATGATAATATATCCTCGCGCGCAATCAAAATAATATTCATTTTCGAATTTCAATTTCATTTTAGTTCATGCTGAAAGAACATTGTTTCGATTTATGATTTTTAAATTTAAACACAAAAGTTGAAACACAAAACAACGAAAGAAAATAATTTTTGAATCGTAATTTCGATTGAACAATATAAGTAAATGATGATTATTGATATCAAGTGAAAATCGGTGTGCGTGAAATGCGATTATCCAGGTGGCGCGACTGCGATTGAGCATCATTGACAATAATTAACACGTTATGAAATTGCGCGACGTAATTTCCTGACGTATTAATGTACGCATAAGTGGATACAAGAACGCGTGTGCTGTAACTTGGTTACACAAATTAACGTTTCTCTTGAATCGCACAATCAAGCACCCGCTCTGCCTCTGCTGGTTCGCACCCGTTTCTTCGCTTATCAGTTTGATCGCACTCGCACGTACCATTATCGCACACTTACTTCCATTTATCAAGATTGGGATTGGACAAACAGTCGCAGTCCAATTTATCAAACTTTTTTTTCCGTTCAGTTCTTATTATGTTATAAAAATTGAACGTCAATGGAGGTGAAACGATAATAATTATGAATATAAAAAAAAAGATGAAGTAGAATTATTGGAAGACTGTTTGATTAGAAATAGTAAAGTTTGGGTGTGCGTAAAAGAAAGAGCGACAGATTGTTGTCAAAAATACGTTTATCTTGAAATTATAATTTGAACAAAATTTGAAACTTTGTACAACGTTGATAAAAGCAGGAAGGACGGATTACAATTTCCTGTACCAATTGTAATTGAATATTCCGGTGGCGTTTTCACGATGAAAACGCACAAAAATCGTCTGCGGCCGCGCGCCACTGACTTTGACGAGGATCCGACGGTTTCATTGTCGATTCCACAGTTTCGCATCACCGATCTCTCAGATGATTCATTGACAAATCGACCTCGTTATTGATATGGCGCACTTGGTCTTTTTCTTTTTTATTTTTCACTTAATAAAAATAAAAATCGTTGCGATAACTGATGTACTTTTGAGGACAGCCACGTGTCCCGTGTATTTCTACTGTGAAATTTGTCATAAGTTCGCGTGACATGTGTAGTTACGTTCCAAAGCTACTGACAAATTTATGTTAAAAAATTGTTTGCGATGCGGCGTATTTAACAAATATCAACTTCAAATTAATACATCGAATTATCATCATTCATGTTTCATAACACAGGTTACATAATCAACGATGGAGGATCAATTTTTCTGTATCCCTTTTTCTTACAACTTTATATGACTTATTAATTAGAGAATTTCGCCACGGACTTATGAGAGATCTCACTGCATTTTCGCTTTCGAACTTAAAAGCATTGAAACTTAACGATTAACAATCCGCTGATTAATCAGGTTAAATTACTTAAGTACATTTTTACACTCTGAAGTACTGGTTTTACAAAGAATACGAAATGAGAGGAAAAATGTTTGAAGAAGCCTAATTGTCGGATCAAGAGTCAGAAATTGAATGTGCGATAACAATTACAGTGATTGTTTGAATTTCGTGGAAGGAAAAAAAAAGGGTCAGAATCTGCAAAAGTAGCACCTCACGTTTAAGCGATTAACGAAACAACTGAAGTGCAAGACTGCGAGATAAGAATAAAACAAATTCGAAAGTTTATTATACTTTAAAGAAAGATGAGGAATCAGACGCGGAATAATTCGTTACTTTCGTTTGGATATCGAAAGTAACAACAGGGGGAAAACCATTCGTGAAAGTGTTTCATTATTTTCATGCTTTTCGTTACAACTAAAATGTCTTGATTCGTCTTTCTTCGCATATTTATTTCCATTAGATGGACTAACTTAGTCTAATAAGAAATTTCGCACTTTATCATCATTACTTTGTTGTACTAAACAAATTTGCATTTCGAACAATGTTAACGAGTGCTTAGTTATCTTTACAAAGGAATGTTTCTTTTTCATTATTTAGAACGGACAGATTCTGTCAAAGTCCCCAAACTTTCTTCATCACTTGTAGTAATCTATACATCGACAATCAGAATCACAAGACAATGCGTTGCGCGCAATTTCGCATCTCATTCGCAGCAAACAATCTGTTTGAATGGAAATTTTTATAAACTTTCCATCGAGGGAGCAAAAATTGACCAGTCCATGTGGATGACAAATGCAAAACCGACATGCGCAATGGACTCCTTTTTTTTCTTCTCTCTCTCTCTCCTTTACAAAACTATAGTTATTCAAATAGTTATCAAAAAAATTGATCTATATAAAGTACAAAGACACGAAGACAGATTGATTTGCAGCTACATTTGCTGAGCAGATCTTGGAATAACGCTGACGAGACGCGATTACGTTGCCGATCACGTGTCGACGATTGTCCACGGAAGCGACTCGGCCCACTTTGGTATCGGTCCATTCGCCTGCGAACGCTCACGGAGTACACCTCGCCTGACAAATCGCTTGCGTCAACATATTTACATGCATTCCTCCGCAAACGGCTGCTGCATTGTCTCTTCTGACATTCAGCGCTCGACGAAATTGCGAAATTCGAAAGGCGCGCGCGCACGCCCTCTATCCTGTTTTGCGAATGTCAACAGTTTTGGCAGTTGACTCCTCCGTTCGATCATTCATCCAGGATGTCATGTGTGCATCAACATAACAAAAAAAACAAACAAATAATCTGGTCAACCTGGACGAATAACAATTTAGAAGCACAATCTCGAGCTCTTATAACTTTTGCACAATGTCGAATTTGTCTTTGAAACCGATCGTTTCTTTCTTGGGGTCATACTTTTTGCGCATGGCAAGTTTCTCACGCATCTCCTTCGCACTCATTTTCAAGTTCAATCCTCGGCTCTCGTTATTGGCGTTGCCGTTTTTCGCGTTGCCGTTGTTCTCTTCGTTGCTAATTTTGTTGCCGTTCTCGTGCCTCTCTTCGTTGTCGTTTTTCATTGTCGGAGGCGGCGTCACCGTCGCCGTTGTCGACCTTCCGCTGTTCGAGGTCTCGTTCGAGTCAATCGACTTGTTCGTGTTGTTCTGCAAAAAAGAAAAACAAAATGTTATGTTGGTTTTAAGGATTAGAATTAATGGTCAAAAATTCATCCAAACATACAAAGTAATTTTTCATCACACATGCACCTCATTTGATTTTTTTATAACGTATTTTTAGGGATTGAAACACGTCTTCATTTCCGTGGGGTGAAAAATTGGACATTTTGAGAGAAAAAATGAAGGTCTTGGGTGTGAAAGTCTACTTTGGTGTAAAAACGTGTGTTTCATAACCTCTAAATTTAGGTTATGAAAAACGCAGCTGATGTGCACTTGTTATAAAAAATAGTTTCATGTCGAACCTTTTCGAAATAAGAAAACTTGATTAGATAAGAAGTTCGATGATCCTAGAATTTTCTACAGACGTATATTTAGAATTAAGGTGATATTGAAGTTGTGTTTACCGGGGGGAGGTTACCGATACAGTTTAAAAAGTGTCAATGCGACATTTTGGATTATTTACTTTAGTTCTTCAGTACCGTATGAACTTATGTACGGGTAAACATAATCACTCGATTCTCTCAGTTCTCTCTTATACTTTGACAAATTTTCATTCCATTCTGTAAAGTATATTTTCCTCGGTAATCTCCCCGTTTCTGAAGTGGTAAACTCGACTTCAATATCACCTTAAGATGTAAAAAGTTATGATAAATTGAGATAATGAGAAGGAATGAAGAATGGTTATGAATAGCTTAAAAATACATAGTTGTGACAACAAACCAGCACACTCGTTCTACAAAATTTGAAGCGGACAGATTGTTTCTTTGCTCTGAGTTATTTTAAAATAAACTGATCAAAGTGAAACGCAGCTAAGTTATTAAAAGTGCAAATCAAAGAATGAATTGTTTAAACCCAAAATTTCAATACACCAACAAATCGCAATTTCACAATAATTATAACATTTTTGTGTGAGAATGATTTTTTTCAGGTCTGAATAATTGTTGGTTACAATAAATGTACATCAGGTGCCAGGGGACTAAAAACAGACCTTGTGCTCAATTTTTTTCCATCGCATTGTTTGTTTTCTTTTGTCTCGTGTCTGCAATACAGAATAACCGTTTGATAACTTTGTCATCAAATAGTGTATAATTGCCATTCACACATAATCATCTAAATATTTTCTCTTGTCTTTCAAAACATTTTTTTATTCGCATGTTACGCGTATTGAATGCAAACGTAATTAAATTTTACCACAATTCAAAATAAAAACTTTTACCATTAACAATAGGAATTGAAAATTCAACAATGAATTTTTTTGTTACGTTTTGACTGACAAATATTAATAAGTTTTGAGTATATAACAAATTAAGAGCTCTCTGTTAATGAACAAATTGTTCATTGAAATTGTTTAAACATTTATACTACTGTTTATCAAATTGCTAATGCGTCTTTCGTTATCCAATATAATTGTCGACCTATTTTTCAAATGATGTTAATAAATGTAGATTTATCTTATTTTGTATAAGTGATATGTGAAAATGCATTTTATCTTAATTGTATTATGACTTATAATGTCGAAATTGATACCTAATTACTATTAAATGATTTTAAGCAAAAATATGATTAAACGAATCAACTTATCTAATTAATAAATAATTAATTGGTTCAATATACTGGAAGAAAGACAAAGGTTATAAACCCTTAGTTAGAGATAATGATTTTGTACGGTATCTATCTGAAATAAATGCTATACTAGTTGTTGCAATGAAAATGTTGTCAAGGGGAAATAGATTGTCTTAACTAATCATGAATGCAAAATGGTTGAGGAAGGAAACGTTGGTAGATCTTTTTTAGAAGTAAATTTGAAATGCATGTATTTGGTTGCTGAGTCACAGTGGTCTTGTCTATACCATAAGAAAAACTGAATGAGCGTTAAAATCTTGCCGAGTGTGAGTCTTGTTCTCGTTACACGGAAGCAGCTGGTGCGTGTAATAATCGAGTACAATGCGTAGCACATGAGCCGGACGGACGGTGTACACGCGTGTGACATCACGTATTAGGGTCGAATTTCCTCACTTGCTTTCTTCTTATTGCGATGGACGATGCATAATTATTCGCACTTTCTTCAACCTCACTATTGTGTCTAGTCAATACTCATGTTTTTCAATTCCAAATTCGGCGTTGCTATTCATTCAACTGATGTGCATGGGACGTTATGAATGATCAGCCTTTATTATATTCAAATTTCATAATTCTTTCTACATCGTGCAATCAACTTTTCATCATTTCGTCATTCAATTTAACAAATTCAAACAGCTTAGTATTTCATATTTTCAATTCATTCTATCGTCTTAATTTATAATTCAACAATTAAATTAACAGATGAACGAGACCGAATTTGGGTTCAAATTTTATTGAAGGGATAAATAATTATTTCGAAGAAAGCTGACCACCTCATTTTGCAAATAATTTTTGTTCCACACGCCGGTCTACAAAGTTCTTAGTCTTTTATAATTATTCTGAAATAAGATTGCAGAAAAGTTGTAAATCATGAAAAAAAACTGAATTATGCATTGGAGGGAATTGTTTGTCGGGCAAAATGAAGATGATCTGAGAAAGCGGAAAGATCATGTTGAAAATGCATTCGTGATTAATTTAATCAACAGAGTTAAAAATGGTAACATTAACATGGTGAGGTTAATCAGGAATCTTGACACAATTTAGTAGTGGCGGGAAAGTGAGACGCTGAGTTAGTTGTGCTAAAACGTTTTCGACTGAACGGAACATATGCTGTGAATGTTACACATAAAGTGCACGTGTCGTTCCGACATCCTGCCTCTCATAGCTTTGCGTTTATTGCGCGAATAACTCGTCCGTGACTCATGTCGTTTTTACACATTTTCACAAGACAAACAACTTGTATTTTTGTTTTATCATTTGTCAACTTATTTATTTTTCAATTTTAAATAAATAAACACAACGAAAATAGAACTTTCATGTTTTTAATCATGTTTTGCATCACCAAGAAATGATTACCTATTTCTCTCTCAAAATCTCGATCTTGATTTCAAAATTTTTGACTACAGATGTTGTTGATTCATCGCTCGTTACAAAAGTTTGCAAGTATGAAGACAAAATATATAAGCTCTCATTTGCCATTTGTTAGGTATTTTATGACTACTTGTGGAATAGGTAACAGCAACATAAATCAAATGTACAGTACCACCACTTCTTCAAACATTCTTCAAGCACGCTCACACTTATGTTATCTGTCTATCAAAACTTTATTGATACTTTTTTAATCGAACATGTATTTTACTTTTTTTAACAGAATCAGAGTCCTTGAGTCTCAATTTGTTCTATATCAAAGTCATGTCAGAACTATTTGAGCTATACTTTACGACTTGAAACCATTTTAGCTAAATTAATTAATACAAAATTTGAAAGAAAGAACTTTCAATTTTGTTTCCATTTAATTTTGCAGTTGTATAAGAAATTGTCTTAAAATGGTCAATATTTCACCCTGGAATAAATAATAAAATCAAAGTAGAAAATATAACAAAAAGTGTCCGGATATTGCACGAAAACTTATTTTTTAATTTAATTTTCTTTCTTCTGATTTGATTGTAATTTTACAACTTATTTAGGCTTCTAAATTTGATCAATTTTTTATTCGGACCACATAAAAGCAATGAAACCAATGAAATAAGAGGGAATGTTTAAAAATGGATTTGATTTTGAAAAAACACAGTTTTTGCGGATGGCGATCATTATATAATGACACATTTTTACGAACACTGTTAAAAAAGTCAGAAGATAAAAAATGCAACCAGATAAATCATAATGTTGTTCATCCTGACAAAAGAATTCTCATGTAACAGTGCTATTACGCTCATCGAATTGCGTAACCTATGCGTAATTCAGATGATCGAATATCTGCCAGGTGCAAACTGGCACACTGATTTTTGTTTGTTCAAACTGAAATGTCCAACATTTTTGGCTTCATGATGTTTGTCTTTTTACTACGGTTTACTTTTGACAGCTCCAATTTGGACTTTCGTTACAAGAACTAAAATTAGTCGTTTTATCAGAGAGGTAAGATTTCAGATAGCTGAAATGTTCACAGATAAATGAAAGATAACGCGAGATTTCTTTTTATTATACAACTTAAGAATGAATTCAATTCTCTACAGTGTAAAATCTTGTTTTTAAAAATTGAACAGATAGAATGCTCATCAATTGATTTAAACAGGCTGTTCTCCTTGCGCAAGTGAAATTAACTTGTGTGTAATAAAGTTATGAATCTCTAATTGAACACGTTCGTTTAAAATACGAGGTTTCGAGTGACAGTGTAACGTGAGTGCAGACTTTTTTTTATCTACCGGCGCCTGTTTTGAATTGAAATCAAACTTCATTTTGGTTCATTCAGCCTTGACCTGATTCCAATATTACAATTATTATTCAACACTGTAAAACCAATCGTCAATCCCAAATAATTTTCCAAATTTGCAACTGGTTTAAACTAATTTTATTTTTAGGAATAAACTGAAATGAAAGTTTTGAAAAATTAGAAATTACAACTGATAATAATAATGGAAGCCTCAAATTGTTTGGAATTCATATTCGATGTAAATTTGGTGAAAGAAAATTTATTCGCCATTGGCTCTCTGCTATTTTACTATATTATTTTGATTGTAAACAAAACAAAAAATTGGAAACGAAATTGGCTGAAATTGATGAATGAATGAAAGAGTACCGCTGAGAGAGTTGGAAAGGATAGAGTTATGAATGGAGTTTAAAAAAAATTGGTCGCTGTCGTGTTGATGCTTGTGTCCTCACCCTAACACCGATACACATGCGAAAATAATTTACGTAAGTCGCGGAAGTCTAACGTGATTGCGCAAAGATTCTTCTCTTTGAATAAAATACGTATGTAATCAGTGACAGAATTTTTTTATCTTAACGAGAAAATCTGCTGACCCGAACGACAACAATTTTGAGGCAAAATAATTGTTCCGTGCAATTGTCTCGCACAATTGAGCACTCTAATTTATACATTTCACTCGGTATATTATGTTATACATAAATCAACTGTAACCATCTTGCTTTTATTCTCATTCCGACATATTTTTAATTATTTTAATTACTCGTATTATTATAGGAGAATAAATCACTTTGGTCAAACTTTGCATTTATTTAAAACATATTGGGTTCAAAATGATTAAACATTCATTTGTCGATTTGTTCTCGCATTTAATCTCATGTTATTTGCAAAAAATGGGTCACCGATGAAGATTGCACCAACAAAGAATTTCGCCTTAAGTAGGAAATAAATAATTACATTGGCAGTGCGTTTTCAAATTCCAATTTTTTTTCCATCCAAACCTCATATGAATATTGTTTAGAAAGTGTTTCGTGATTATAACGAGATTAACCTAAAAAATGGCTCATTTCATTTTCGACATAAGTTGTAATAGTTGAAAACCAGTTATGCGACCTGGTTTTTTCATTTGCCTCCGCTCAACAATCTCAACTATTTATTGAAATTTCCGCTATTACGGTGACATTTATTCTGATTTATATCATGTTTTTTTAAATAAAGAATGCAATTCAAATTTTATTATACTTGGAAAAATATATTTTCCCCAAAGCTTTGGTATTTGAAACAAAAGTTCAATTTCAAGTGGAATGCGTTAAGTTCAAATTGTTTTTGTTTTAAAATCGCACATTTTGAGTATGTCAAGTTGTAATCATTTGGTTGTCAATTAAATGATGAATAATTATTCGATTCTGTGGTGTAGGTAAATAAAATATGATTTGAAACGTATCTCGTAATTGGTTAAAAATTGAATAATTTGACGAGAGCAACTCCTCGTTGGAGTAGAGATAACGTTGTGAAAACGAAGATGCGCAAGGATATCGCGTGTAGAGGAAACGACCTTCTCTTTCATGAGCAGCCTTCAAGCCGGTTTTTCTCATTCGTGCATGTCGACATGCTTAGATCGAAACGCTCGGCTTGGCTAATCGAAATAACGGCTTCCGAAGATTCTCCATCTTTTTTTCACTTTCTTCAGTCAACCTGATCAAACGTATTTCGCAATAATTAGGCCCACAATTTTGTCGCTTTTCAACTTATTTTATACTCTTATCAATCTTCCTCCAACATGAAACTTACCACATATATACATTTTAAAACAAAAAATTATCATGCTGCAATTTGATAATTTTTTGTTCAATTTTACAACGTATCAGATTGTTTCATGATTTTGAATTATTTTATCAATTTTCTGACAAATCATTAATTATATATTGAATTTCTAGTAAAAGTTGTAAATTTGAATCAACGTTTAAATTATTTTCATTTCACAATGAAATGTTGAATTTCAAAGCTGCTAATTAGCCATGATTAATCAATTAACTTTTAGTAACTACTGTCACAAATGACTGCGTGCAAAGTGAATAGGTGTGACAATAAAATTCACGCTTCAAATTAAACAGTTTTCATTCGTTTGGACGTTTGTGTGTGTGTTTGTTTGTTTTTTTCTTTCATCTCAAATATTCTGACTTCCAAATTGTTTTTGATTTGATGAATTAAACAGTTTTAATTGCTCCATTATATTTATAGAAGGTTGAAAAAAAGCCGTGACTGTTTGTGTTTAAAATCAGTAAAGGAAATCAGTGAGGTGTGAAACAAAACACCTCGTTCTACACACATTTCCTTCAAATTTATTCACAAGCACTTTGCGTTCAGTTGAAGCAAAAATTATTGAGATAAAAAAAAAAACAAAAACAAAAATGATGAAAAATTAAATAAAGCTTGTGAATATACCAACATTGTTTTTTATTTTGTTTTCAATGTGAATGAGAAAATGTACCTTTTTGAACAAACCAGGTCAGGTATTGCACTAGACGGAAAATTAGAAAATTGTCGTTTTCTTGGGTAAAGTGAAATGTTGTTAATAATGTGTAATTTGAACTATGCAGCTTTTTAATTAGACGGTTTCTATTTGATATTTAGCGGGATAATATATAGATCACTTGCAGTTCAAAAAACTAAATAACGATGCAACAGAAATGTATCCAAATATTGATGGAATAACGTGAATACTAAACTTCAATTTTTGTTCTTAAGAAAAGGTGCAAATTCTACCTTGGCTCTGCAAGTATGATTGTACGTTTGTTTTTCAATAACTGGACCGGTAAACTTGTTGTGGTCGTATAAATTTCATATTGTTACACATGGTTGGCTGATCGATATCAGCAAAATTGTATTTAATAGAATAATAATCGAATGACCACTGAATGAATGGACAAGTGAACAAATGCTCATGTGAAACAATAAAACAAAATAAATATCATAGTTGGTATGGGTTTTTCGTTTGTTTACTGGGTAGTAAGTATAAATTTCAAATGAATTTAATAACTGGATGAAATTTAAGTTGAAATTATGCCAATCAAACTAAAATGATCATAACAATTATATTATTTTGCATTTGCGAGATAATATTATAGCTTGATGCGATAAAATGGTTTGCACATATTAGTCTTGTTTTGTTTCACTGAAACATTACTCCAACAAATTGTTGTGCGATAATTGTTTTAGTCGTTATAACGAAGCTGCTCACAATCTGATCATTTTTTTGATTGCGAAATAAGATTTCTTCGAATTCGTTTAACAAATATATTTTTTGGCTCGTAATTGTTGTACAATCATTTATAAAGGAAAATTGGATAATAACACAAAAAAATAACTTATTTATGTCAGAGTTTATTTTCGCATATCTTCGTAGATGGCACATCTTCTAGGAATGATTATCGAGTTCTGCATCACGTGACTCATTTTATTTTCCCAATATTTTTGATTACATCATCTTGGAATAAAAAAAATTCGATTCATTAAATATTCCTGATATGAAAATTTATCTAATAACGATGATTCTGAATTCTATACCGTTTGAATAATAAATAATTAATTGTATCCTTATAAGATTAATAAAGTCTCGATTAGCTTAGCAAATTATTTTCAAATTAAAATGTTTGATTACTGATCAATTGTTTAATGATGTCTGAAATTGTGAAATTGAGCATCAAAGCTAGTGAACAAAAATATTTACACCGACTCCACTTCTGAATGGACGAGCGCGAGAACGTGAAGAAGGGGAAGGAGGCGAAGAAAAAAAAAGTTTGAGCCCACAGCCAACTGATGGGTAGCGGCAGCGCTCAAGAGATTTCAAGTAGCCCTCATCGTGCATTTTATTGTTCCACAGGTGAAATCAAACTGAAATCTCCTCTTTTCCGCAAAGAACAAGTATTATAACCGCCATACAAACAGCTAAAAACTTTTCAATCAACAAAATGAATTTTATCCATTTTAAATATGAGAAAGAAAAAGTAGACAAGTTGTACTTGTTTGTTTATGGATTGATATTGTATTTTCGGTACACTGAAAAATGATATCTTGAATCAAGCATATTTTACTTGAATTAAGTCTTTCAGTACTTAATTCAAGTATATTCCGCTTGAATTTAATATTTTCATCTAAATTCAACTATAAATAAACTTAATATTTGCAGCTTTATTTCTGTGTACTGTTACGCAGTACCGAAAATGTTTTCCGCACGGTGTACTGCAAATGGCTACTTTCTGCACTCGCAATCGATGGGGAATCTAGTCACTTTCTTAGCACGTGTTATAAAAAAAATACTTCCTGCACAGTATACTGCAAATAAGTACGTTTTGTTTTAAAATCAATGTGGATACTCGTCACGACCTTATCATCACTTGTTATAAAAAATAGCTTGTTCCACTCGTGGAAACGGGAATTTTGTGCACTAAAATCGTTGCGAAATCTATAGTCACTTTGTCAGCACGTGTTATGAAAATAGTTTTTCTGCAAATGACGATACTTTTTGCTGTAAACTGAATGTGGATACTGGTCACATCCTCATCATCACTTGTTATAAAAAATAGCATGTTCGACTAGTGGAAAAGGGAATTGTTGTACCATCGTACAACAATATAGAATTGTTGGTTGGGGAAAAAAGATGAAAGAAGAAGGAGGACAATGTATAATTTGTACCTCGTCAAAGGATGAGTTGCTGGTAGCGTCATCAGATTTGTCGTGTTCGATGGTGGCGGGGTTTCTGTCGGGTGTCTTGATCACCTTGACGTTGGGCATGGTGCCCTTGATGAGGATGTTGTTGGCCTTGAAATAATTGTCGGCCTCCTGGTCGACGACGAGGAGCTTGGTCTCGTTGGGGAAGGCCTTGATGCGGTCGACGACTTGCTTATGGGTCTCGTTGGCGATGTTGATCTCATTGACTTCAATGATGCGATCGCCCTGGCGCAACCCCGCGGCCTGGCTCGGCGAGCCCTCATCCACCTTGCCAATGTACTGACCGGTCTTGCCGCGCTCTGCGTGCAAGTTGAACCCGTAGCCGTCAAAGTCTTCCCACTTGACGATATGGCACAGCCGGGCGCAACAGCGGGACCCGTTCTGCTCGCTTATTTTCACCGACGATGACATTCTTTCTTATACCACAACACACACACACACTCAACGATTTTCGGCCCGCGCTCCAGACAGAGACGCCAGCTGACAGAGAGAGAGACAAACGCCGGGACGCGTTCTTCTTTTTTTCCTCTTGCGCTGTTTCGCGCTAAGCGGCCACTCAAACTGACGAATCAACCTGCCAACCGACCACGCGCCTTCGCTTCCCCACACCGTGGGTTGATAAAGCGCGCTCTGCGCGCGCGCACAAGATCCCAAGCACCCTCCCCCCGTCGGTCATAACATTCGCCGATCTTTTCTGCCGTTGATTCATCACTATCGACAATCGATAAATCTACACTTTTCTTTCTAAATACGTTTTTTTTTCTATTTCTAACCTTCAACTCCTCACTTACCTTCAACTTCCTTCGTCACAATTTTTTTTCATTATTAGACCTTTTTTCACTTTTTCTATCCGACAAAAAAAGATTTTCAAAAATTTGTTAAAAAATAAAGAGATTCAATGATGAATCAAAATTTTTAGAAAAAATTCTTAGTATTTGATGTTTTCAATTCAATTTGGTACATAACATAAATAAATAAATATAAATTGACTTACTTATAATTAATAATAATAAACAACAAATAATTCTTGGTTTTTTTCAAATAAAATAACTTTGACGTTAGATTCGGTCACGATTTGAATATTAAAAATTGCTTGATTTTTTTGAATAATTTTTAATTCAACTTTTTTACAGGGTATATCAACTTATCAACATCATCATTAATTATTATTGTTTCACTTATTTTACCTATCATAAACTTCTCATTGATTTGCATTCATTTTTACTATACAATTGATTATAAAAATGCGCCGCGATTTGCAAAAACCTTGTTGAATAATTATTAGAACATTTTGAATCCGAAATAACTTTTATATCTAACTTTCAAAAAAGTTCTTAGGCATATACTTATATATAACAAACAAATTTGATGAGCAACTTTTTTTCCACATTAAATCATTACGAGTTAAATGAACTTCAAAATATCGGCACAATAAAACCATTTGTAAATCATTTTTTGCCAACTAAATTAAGATGAAATATGAGTGTACAACATAAAATAGTGCAACAATGTATAAATTTTGCCTTTATATCTTTGTATATAATTCCTTCATGGATAATAAAAGATGAATAAAAATGAAAAGAAATAATAATTTATTTGATAGGAACAATAATGTTGATAGGTCGAAATGAAATATTGTTATTGCGCTGGTGCAGATATATTAAATTGGAAATGAGTATTCCGAGCAGGTGCAACATTGGAAATTTTATTACGTTTCTTATTAGTGGCGTTGCAAAAAATAGCAACTTCTCTTCAATGATGGATGCATGCGAAAACGCAAGTTACGGCACTGGCGCAACAGGAATACTTATACCAACCTATACACTAAATGTATGGAAACAAAATCGTGACGGAATGCAGCGGCTTTCAACACTTTTGTTGTCGATTCTATTTTCTGTTGAATAAGTTGCTGCGTGTCCTTAAGCTCGGCTGCACGCATCTTCTTCCTCATTATGATCCAACCAACAAAATGTAAATAATTTCGACAATTATCATATAATCAACTCTCATTTTCCTACATTCCTCTGACAAAAACATCTCAATGTTATTTTTGTTTTTATTCTTTATGCATAGCAAATTATTTTTTAGAGGTTTTCGTAGTGCCCCACATGAACAAAAATATATGTTCAACTATATTTAAAATATATATTACATAAATAAAGTATAAACCGTTTATATTATTTTGGATACAGAGCGGCAAGGTCTTGTATAAATTTGACACATTTTATTATGATGTAATAAATGAAAAATTATTTTCACAAATTTGATCAGTGATATTCTATTCTGGAAAATAAATGTCAGTATCAGTGATATTATTCATCATCACCAAGATGTCAAAAACTAATCAGTCTCTTACGTTACGTTTTATCGTTCAACCCAGTCAACAAATATGTGCTTTACGAAATGAAAATAATTATATATTTATTATATTCTTATCTTCGAATATACAATATTCATCAAACAGACAACAAAATTTGAAGTAGGTATTCGTGGCTAATAAATTATGTAAATCCGCATTATGTATGCTCGCAAAGTTCAGAGACATGTCTTTCTAGGATAATTCTCTAGGACAGCCATACATAGTATACGCAATGACTAGTCATTGGTGTAGGTGAAAGGTCAAGTTTCTTTCATTGTTGATGCATTTTCTATGTTGGTTTATACGCCTATGTATATTTCTTCTCTTTCTTTCTATATGAAAGTTCACACTTCTGTAACTCAAAAAATACAAGATAATTTTTTTTTTTTAAATTGTTGCTAAATAATCAAATATCACTAAATTTTCAGGTGAAATAATGTGAAGAAAGAAGAAGATGGAGAAAAAAAAAAGAAAGAGAGAGAAATGACAAAATTAATTATTTAAAAGAATGATAAAATGGATTAATTAAATTAAAAAAAGGAAATAACGAAAGGAGGATGAATGGAATAAAAAAAAAAATAGAAAAAAAGAAAAAAGTGTGTGAGAGCCGAGGGAGATAATTTTGCATAGTACATCCCTGGGCATGTGACGGATAGGTGCGCAGCTGAGTGCGCAGCCGCGACTAACGTAGCCCGCGAGTATGAGAAGACTTGGAACGTGTAGTTGGAGCTCGTGGCGCGTTTGTCGTATTTGTCGAATGATTGTTGTAGCGGTGTATGATAGTCGTGGCTGGTCCGTAGCAGCGGCGCATTGTGTGTCGTGTGAAATTTGCGCGCAAAGGATCGAGTGCGCGAGTGAGTGCGCGGCATGTGACACGGCGCTTGATCGATTCTGGATCGAGGGATTGATATCATTCATGCGCAGGACGTTGCCTCGTCGAGGACAAGTGCGCGACATTCGAATAGGCTGGCAAACGAGCAGGCTGCCAAGATGTGGACACCGACCCACGTCCAAGTGACAGGTACCGTTGCACGGCTTTGCGCGGTTACGTAAAACTCCACACTTATCTTCGACTAAAGTAGTTCATCCTTCTTCTTGTTTACATCAAATTTGGCATCTCCAAAAGTCATCACATCCATTTCTTCGTCCGATTAGTCACCGCCCGATATTTTCGTCATCCTTGTCAATTGTCAAAACAACTCTCTTAACCAACTTGAACTGTAAACAAGCTGACGACTCACCTTTTTCATTTGATCTTAATCAAATAAGAGGTTACATAAAATTTCGATCTGAGAATTCTTACAAGTGTCTTTGCTTCGTTTCGTTCGAATTCATTATATTGAACGACTAATTGTCAAGAGGAAGCTGTGTACTCGTACAAATATAATTACTCGCAGAGAATCGTTTTGAAAGCAGCGTTAATGGCTTTGAAAGCGACTCTGCGGCTGCTGCAACTTTGATATAAACTTAATTAGAATGTTATTGTGCCGATCGCGTGTGTGCTGCGATGTAGGTAGGTCATGTTGGCGTCGGCACACGTTTGACTCACGTACCGTAATATTTCTCACACATGTCCGTTGTCCACATCAACCATGTCTCATCTTTTCAATTTACAACAAACTCGAACTCCATTGTTGACTTTTTCTTTGTTTCAACTCACAAATCTCATTTATCCAATAGTATCTTTTGTTTACTTGCATATTTCAAACCTCGTTGAATGATCTCAGATAACAACCCTTATTCTTTTATATTCAATGGATTGTTGTTATTGTGGCAAACTTGACAATGACCACCTGATCTGGTGGGGAAAATAGGGTCTATTCATCTTTTTTCTATTTCCAATTGTATTATTTCAATTTCAACTAAAATAAAAGGTGTCAAATTGAGTCAGGTGTATTTATTTGTCTGGATTGTTACTTTCCATTCAATTCCTAATACATTATTTAAATACAACTGTTGAGTTAACAAAACTAATGCAAACGAGTGTTTGCTCAATGGTTTGACATTTCACCTAGATCTTTTATGCTGGAGAAGGAATTTTTGATCAGCATTGAGGTCATAAGGGTCCCGTTTATTTTGACCCGTATTCGGTCATTTGCCTCTGGTCACGTGAAGGTATTTCGAGTAGAAAGGAAGGTGTTTGATCTCATGCTGCTCACTTGATTACAATTTTTTACCTCGTGATCTCTTTCTTTTTTTTTTAACTAAGGTCTCTTTACATTAATGATAGAAACTTTTATTTCATTCCAAATAATGACTTGAAGAGTTTATAAATAAACTCAAAGTAGATATTTTTAATACGTAGCTCGATAAGTGGTTGTTTTTTCTTGACAAGAAAATGTTTAAAAATGAGACAGTTTCATGTAAGAAAAACAAACAACAACTGAACCTAATGCCCAAGTTTAATATGATGGTTGGAGACAAAAAGCGGCTTCTTGAAACATGGAATTGTCATTAGGCTAAGTAATAAACAAACTTGCCACTTGATGATAGTATGAGTTACAGTCCGTTGCGAATCACGTTATCGAGTTTTTTTTTTTTTTTTCACAGTAACGATTTGACGAAACTTATATTACAGGATGATTAAGTGCTGGAAGAATTTATTTCGGGTGATAGATAATAAGGATTTAATGATAATCAAATGGCGCGGGATTAATTATTTTATAACGTTCCTTTTTCTTTCACGATGATTAACTACAATGACAATTTGATTTGTCAGCACAAACTTCAGAGAAACGTGTGCCGCTGCAATCGCTATGTGCGAACGGTGCTGTGCAACATTTGCATTTAATGATGAGAAATTTCAGTACAATCAGATTCACGATGAAAATTACATTTCCATTTTATATGAATCGTCACAATATTAATGAATCAGAATGGGATCGGCCATAAAAACTGGCACTCGAGTTGAAAACAACAAGTAAAATGTGTAAAAAGTAAAACAAAGTAAAATGTGTATCAGAAGCCAAGTTGTGGTTCAAATTCAGGGACATAAAAAACATTACAGTTTCAGAAGTGCCATAAAAATATGCATCGATCACCTTACATAAGAACCCATGATACGATCCAGCATATAAAATACAATTCTCCATGTGAAAACGCATATAACTTTTATTCGATCGCCAACTTTTACTGCAATTAGAAATAGAAACCAAATGCGTTTAATTGGCGCAGTCCCGTTGATATATTTTATTAAATTCATGGGCTGATGAAAATTCACCACAACCTATTCACTTGCATTTTCGTTGAGAACAAAATATTCCTAATGAAAGTGTATACATTTGTTGTTTATCTTCAAAACTTTGTTCTACCGTCAGATTCAAGTTTAATTTATTCTATTCAAATGAAAAAAACAATTGTTCTAAATCAACGAAATAAGAGTAGATATTAAATAAGATTTTGAATAAAATGATTGTATGGCATGCTTGAGTTCCGATCTATTCCCTGCAAATCATGCATATAAAAGTTTTTTAAAAAATGGAAAAAAAAATTTAGACGATTAAAATTCGAGTCAAATTTAATTAAAAGGTGTTACTATTTATTTCCATAAAACCAACATAAATAACAATATTAACACGTCTAGAAATGAAACAAACGAAATTTAAAAATTAGATCAAATTGGTTGCAAGAACGAGATGAATTATCAGTGGGCACGGCCTTTTGTACGCGACACTAGCGTTATTGGCAATGAGCAGAATCGCGAGAATGACAAAGTCAGAGCCAAGGCACGGCTCCGATTCGATTGGCGTGATACAAAAACTGTAGCAGCGTAACGCGTGTGTGTTTCGAACCGATGCATGCACAAACGCGTTCGCTAATGAAGCCAGATTTTTTTTTTTTTCGTAAAAGTAACTCTCTGATGTGTTGCTCGAGTTTTTTTTTCTTCCCGCAGATGAGAAACGTGAAAGGAAATGTTATACGCAAATTAGTATGATTGTAGGATAATTTTGGTTATTATCGTTGGCGACAGTTTTTTCACAAAGAAAGTGTTGCGATTGCGGAAAAGAAAAAAAATTCTAAGAACTAGAATATACGTATGAGAGAAAAGCAGTTGCTGGGAAAAATGGATGCGTGTTAATGAAACGCAAAATTTAAGGGTTGATTTTGAATATTGTTAGAAATACTTTTTCGGAACGTTAATTAGGCTGCGTTTGAAGGCATACGCCTTTTTTTGCTTTGTAGTAATATACAAAGGCTTTGGTTTCGCGGCGGATGAAAAATGTTCGCTTCCGACAAAACGGTAGTCTGACAATGAAACATATGCGTTGGAATGCGCAGGGTATGGGAGCATTTTTTATTCATCGGGTCGAGATTCACGATTTCCCATCCGTCGGATCGGCAAAGGGTCCGAGAGCGTTAACACGACTCGGCGCTCAGTGCAACGTGCGAAACCACTTGTATTCCAGATCAATCTATACATCCATCCACGAGAGCTTTCGCCGGTTTCCCACAGCTCTCTAATATGTCCTGATCGTTAATCTGTCTCGAACACTTGTTTCTCATTCTGGCAAAAACTTTTCATTTCTTCGCTTCCATATCCACCCTAGGTATCATCAAAATTCATTTAGTCAAGGTACTTCCTCTGTGAAACGTGTTTTCAAGATTAACAACAAATATGTATACAAAACGAATTTTAATTTCTTTGAATAAAATAGTGGTAAACGACATATTTATGATTTTAAGATACGGTTGATAGAATGCAATAAAAAAAGACAAATGTATGGGAGGTACATATTTTTGATTTTTATCACTGTTTATAAACAAAAGATTCAAAAACGGAAAATATATTACATTAAAAAATGAAACTAAGAAACCATCTGAATGAAAAAAAATAAGTACCTCAAACGACCATTTAAGATAAATTTTTACATATTTATCAGATGATTTTTTTTGTAGAACAAGAGAATTTACGCATTGATTCAAACTCTTAAAACAAATTAATATTATAACTTCTTTTCCTGAAAATTTAATAACTGTATTTTTAATTATTATTATTTCATATAATTTAAACTATATAAAGTCAGACGAAAATAACTTAATCTAACACGAATAAAATGAAATTCAATCGGATTTACCCTAATGGATTTTTATTAAGTTAAAAATAATTATAATTTTTTATGCAACATTATTTATAGTCGTATCTAACATTTTATAGGTCTGTAAACTTTTGTTCAATCAAATCTTTTCAAACACAAATTTTTTTCAAAAAATGATTTTTTATTTCGTTAGTTAAAATTCGAATAATTTTGTCTGTTACAGTTCAGAGAGCTAGGGGCCTCTTGATCAAAGGCAAAAATAGTGAGTATAACATTCAACCTTTTAAATGCGGATATTGCAATATTTCAATATTTTCCACATTAATTTTGTAACATTTACCGAATGATTTCCTATCAGAAAAAAACGGTTTGCATATATATGGATATCTTATTGAAATATTTATCAATTTGGTAACATTAATTGATATTTCCTCCAAAGAATTATTTTATCTCATAAAGTAACAAAATTTTGAGTTTTCTGTCTTTTTCAAACATTTTCAAAATTTTACGTTTATTTTCCTTTTACACAAGTTAGTTGAAACATATATTTGAAATTTTGTTTAAACTAATTTAGCGAAAATTGAAAGATAAATGTTTGTAATATGAATATGATGCGAATAATAATATATTAGCTTAACAAAATATTGATATCCTCTATGTGTGCTTCTTGGAATAAAAATGCATATGCTTTTTGTATTTTTAAAACAAAAAAGGATCAAATATTTCAGTTATTTGCTTTGATGTTGATATGTTCATTATACAAACTTGGATGTTTTCTCTGTTATAATACAAAACATTTATTATACTAAAGTTCATGAAAAAAATGATATGAAACTAGAAATGTCAAAATAACTGATTCGCTATAATTCAAAAATATAAAAATTATTTACTGGTTTATTACTGAAAGCTAGAGATATCCATTTTTTGCAACTACAATTATTATTACAAAATAACATGAAAACCGGCTCAAAATTATGCCAGATTAAGTTTTATTTTTACCTTTTCAAATTTAAATTCATCTTTTTTATAAGTTATTTAAAAAATGTTGTATAGAGAATTTGTTTGTGACTATATGTGTACGTATTATGAACAGTATGCGCAAACTAAAATTAAATCCGAATTTAAAGTAAAATTAATTAAATTAAAATGTTGCAGGCGCATGTTAATATAGTTCAAACTAACATGAACTAGTTTGCATAAATATTAAAGAAAAATCAATGATGAACGAGGATACTGTAAAACATCAAAATTAATTAAAAATGTGACTAGCAGCTAAACGTATTGAATTTATTGAAATAAGAATAATTGAAAAAAAATGCGATTGATGAGGAAGAAATACTAACTGATTGGATTTAGAATAAAAAAACTGGTTTGCTCTGAAATTCTGAGTAAGTTATGTTAATAAAGCTTGGTAATAAAAAAAAAGTAGTCGGACGTGTTTAGTTTGACGATTGGTTTGATAAAATTGTTAAACGAACGAATTATCATGGATTAATTAAACA
Organism: Trissolcus basalis; assembly: GCA_025266255.1. Classification (NCBI taxonomy): domain Eukaryota; kingdom Metazoa; phylum Arthropoda; class Insecta; order Hymenoptera; family Scelionidae; genus Trissolcus; species Trissolcus basalis. The sequence goes on from JAAMPD010000274.1 coordinate 29,024, forward strand.
AAACGAAGAACAGGAAAAGCGATAAACAGTTGTTGATGAGGATCCCGATTGGGTTTGAGAGCGACAAACAAAATTGATCAATTTGGTCTGGCTCTCGTTTAAACTGGTACAGGAAAAGTGAGCTCGTAAAAAGCGAGGCAATAACACGTACACATAAAACGCAAACTCAATTTGAGTCTCCTTCAAATGGCGTTTGATTTGAAAATGAAGGAAAACATGCACGATCGATTTGCAATGAGACATTGTAATTGTAACTGTAAATATGTAATCGATGGCTTGGCTTGATTATACAGAGACCAACGATTGCTTCGTGACTATCGCACTCGGCAAGGAAAAATACCAGACGTCGGTGAAGGAAAAGGCATCGAACAACGTGGAATGGCACGAGGAATGCGAGCTTCAGATACCACAACAGGGAAACACCGCAGAAATAGTCCTCACTGCCCTGCACCGCAATTTCCTTGGCGTCGATGAATTCCTTGGCACCGTTAATATTCCTTTGTCTACCTTAGAAGTCTACGACAGGCCGAAAAATCGATGGTAAGCACCCGAGACGTGTCATTTTGATTGTCGCGTTCACAATATAATTTAATCATTTGTTGCAGGTACACATTGAACAGTAAGCCGGGAAAGGAGAACACAAAAGAACGAGGGGAGCTCGAGGTGAAGATCGGTTTCATTGTTAAGGCCGGCAGTCTGACGGACTTGACCAAACGGGAACGTCACAAGAGCTCGTTGGGACAGTTATCGAATGCGGCCCATTCGATAGGCGGCAGTCTGCTCAGCATCGGCAGCATCGAGAAGAGGAAGAGTCTGAAGAAACTGGCCAAGTCGATCGGCAGTCGAGTCAAGGGCAGAAGTAAAGGCAAACTAAACGAGGATGATCTCGATGAGAAGGATGAACATTATTTCCGGCCTACTAACCAGGAACCTGGCGAAGCGGATCCAGGTGTCATAAGCGAGGACGACGATGAATTCACCGTGAGAACTCGTTGCTTTTCAACTACTAGTCTAAACTCGATTAGTTAGTTTTCAACTTGTCACACTCTTCAAAATAATTCACCTGGTCCAACATATCATCATTCTTTGTTGATCAAGTTTTTAATTAACAACAACATACTATAATAAATGTAAACAATCAAAGAATGTTCTATTCTGCTTCACAACATTTTTGTTTAACTTGGTTTAAGAAATATTATTCTTCCTCTAAGAATAAGTAAATTGCGAATATGTTCACTATTGACCGACATCTCGGACGTACTTTTTTTGTTTTGATTCAGAATCAATTCAGGTTAAAAGAATGAATAAATTAGAGCCAACTTATTTATTTTAAAATTATTTACATATTCAATGTTGAAATTGAATGTGTGTTTCTTGTCTAACGTCAGAATACAATAGAGTATTTCGGAGACATGTACATGCTTATGTAATTAATAGATCTGACAATTATTATTCCATAATTAATTAACAAGATAATGTTCCATTATCAACATCACTACAATCCAAATGTGTATTTTGGCGATGGTCGGATGTATATTTTATAAATTTCAATTCGGTATAAACAAAGTTTGCATTCTGGATTTTTTATTCTTCGTCCAAAATAAACAAGCTTCAACATGCATAAGTTTTGTTTCAAGAATATTTTTCTTGCTTGAATGAATTATTTTGAAGAGTGGCATTTTTCACAAGTTGCAATTCGTTGTTATATCAATTCACAACAAACATTCAAGTAACACCCGTATTTTTCACCATTTGTATAACTTTGATGAAAATCGTTTACATTCATTATATGCTATTTAGCATCCACGAACTTTCTGCAAAACTCGTTGAGCCAACATTTTTTACCTCTCCTGTTCCGGCTGACTACTTTCGAAGAGCGATATAAACATTCATTGCAATGATTAAACGTGCATTTTTCATGCCCCTTCTTTCTTTTGATTCATTTTGTTTTTCGCACTGTAATTGTAATTCGTTCGTTAATGGAAACACGATTAGAGCAATCAAGATGTAATGAGTGATTTTGTCTGTTGCACAGTTTGACGTTTTATCACACAAAAGTTCGGCTTCGTCGTTGAACGCGCCAGTCGTCGCAGCAAATTCCAACCAGAACAATTCGCCGTCGAACAAAACTTTCAACAGCAATATTGTGAGCGAAAGAAGTACACCGCCACCGGCGAATGTGGCGCCAAGCAAACCGCCGCGTTTCACCATGAGCTCGCTGAATACGCCCAAAGTGGAAAATTTGCCACTGGAGGCGGATGAATGGGGACGCAAACTGTACGGAAAACAAGCCAACAATGTGCTTAAAAGGTGAAGATGCGTTGCGCGTCAATTAATTAACACGATTACAAGTCGTTTATCCTTTGATTAATATGAGAATTAATTTTCAGGTGGGAAAACAAATCGAAAACGTTGAACGACGATTTGAGGAACGAGAAAGACACATCGCCAAGTCCACGTCTGTCGCCGGTCTTCAAGTACAAAGATATCCCCGAGCCGTTGAGTCCGGCGCCGCGAGAAATAATCACGAAACCTAATAAAGATGAGAAATCGTTAAGGGATAAGATTATAAAGGAAGAGAGGATGCCCGAGCGAAATCTAAAGGAGGAGAAGCATTCGAAATGGAGCCCGAGGGAGGATAAAACGAATAAGAAGGACAAAAAGAGGGAACGCGATAACAATAAAAATAAGGAAGCGTACCATGACGGACATATTAACTCTGAGAGGATTATAATTGGAGGCGAGGACGGCATGAAAAACAATGGCGACATGAAGGGAAGATTGCCGCACGAAGTGGTCGCTCAGTTCGAAGGCAGGTCACGAGAGGTGGGTTTCCGCTTTCGTCTATCCGATTTTCCTAGCGTTTTCTCTCTTTTTGGTGAACAAAAAAGTGCCCACTGAGAAAGAAGTGCATAGATTATGCAGTGTAAGGATTAATCAAATAAATGATTGTTTTGACTCAGCGATCGGATTACATGATTCATTTTGAGATTAATTTATTGGCATTATTAGATAAACGTAGTAATGAATTCTCAACTGCACATTTTGTTCCCCTTTGCATTGCGAGCACAACAGTGCCGGTCATTAATATTATTGTGTCAACGTTTATCCCAATGATGAATGTTTCCGTTTGTTCGTAGGATTTGATCGAATTGATCTGGCAGCTACAGGACGACGTGGCTCAAAAGAAGAAACGTTTGCACGATCTCGAGGATTATATCGATAGTTTGCTTTTACGCGTCATTGAAAGCTCGCCTCGACTTTTGCAAAATCCGTACCAATCACAACGCCGCCTTTCTTCACCGGGACATCAATAAGTGCAGATATATAATAATGCCAAAGCTGATATTTCTATTAAATTTAAAGAAACGAAACAAATTTTCAAAGGCTTCGATTAACGTGGATGTAAGAAAAACAAAAAGAACAAAAATAATATCGCAATGGTAATAATACAATTTTTGACAATAGGAAACGAAGGAGATAAAATAAAAGGAAATATGAAACGGAAAGTATATACTTGATATCTGGCTTTCATATTTCAGTATTAGCTTGTGATATTATTTTTAGCTCAGCTTAGCTTTTCGTGACAATAACCCAACAATAAAGCTGACTCGAACAACATTTAGCTAGAGCGCCCGCATACGTAATACGAATTTTGATATAACGCGCCAGTAATTATGTTTTAACTCGAGAACAGTTCGTAGGTTGTAGTACACAAGGTTGTCTATTGCAGCTGGTGACACTCAAAATAAGCCAAACAGTTTTTGGCCTCGTGCTTTTTCTCTTCCTCATAATTTTTTGTTTTTTGTTTTTCAAACATTTGAATCATCATTCCAAACGTTGTGCCGAACTGACAGATACTAGCAAGGAAATTTTTGATTATTTAAATTGCTTTTAAAACCTTGATCAATCTCGTTATTATTGCCACAATATTGAATGTCGAATTTGAATATAGCTATAACTGTTTTTTCAACTGTTCAAGAAATGTTAATTTCCAGTGGTGTAACTGAAAATTCATTTGAATTTCAAATTAGTTGATGTTCAATATTATAAAGTAATGGATATAGCATCCTAATATCATCGTTGTTAAACACTTTTACACACCGTATTGTCTTCCTGTAACATCAGTTTTTATTAGTTTTATACCATCACGCAACACGGATAATTTGAATGATTAATTGTTATCACAAACTGTAGATACGTAAAAGTTGATCAATAGAGGTTTCATATTTTTTTATCTTTAAAGTTTGGAATACTCCAAAAATGTGATAATGAAGGTTGTCTCTGCGAAAGATTGTAGACGAAAACTTGCAAGGTTGTTAAATAAATTTAAAAGGCAGTTTTTGCCAGTGTTCAAAATCGTGAATTATCATGTTGTTGTGTTAAAATTGTTGATTATCTATCGGAAAGGGGGAAAACAGGTAGCACGCGTCGTGTCTACTTACTTTTTTACAGTTGGATTGTACCATCAAACAACAAGTTTATTGTGGGTTGAACTATACACTGTATTTATGATTCTTTATTATTTATTTTTTTTCATTGTATAGCAATGATATGCCGACGTCAATCAAGTTGCATTACGTCCATTTTTACACAGATTATAATGCAGATTACCGCCCCGTATTTATAAAGTAACAACAAATTGAAAGATTCTGAAAGATATTAGTCTAAATACATTATTTTCATAGCAAGCTGATGTTTCATTTTTCAATGCACCTGAAATCATCCTCCTACTGTATTATAACATTTATTTCTAATTTGTCATAGATGTATAAAAAAAAACGAACACTCATAGCGATATTTTAATTATTATTATCGCTTGAAAATTTATGAGTCAGTCGTGAGAACTAACTTTTATTGTATATTAATATATTTATGTTCAAGATAAAGTTTCTGTTGACAATTAAAGTTAATTGTTCACTGCGTTTAGAGATAAGATGCACCGATAATAAATTTTGCTTGAAAATGATAAAGACTGCACTCGCCAATTTAAGTGGGGGGTTTCTAGTCTGTGTCACACTTATAAAAAGGTAACCCAATCAAATGATTAACAGTATTGAAGTAGAGCGTACACTTGAAACTGCAAAGCAGGAGATACAAGTTTCATTCGCAATGATCGGTAAGTTCCCGGTAGTATGTATATTACATTCATTTTAATTTTTCAATTTAATGTTTTCCCAGGTAAAGCTGCTTTATTTTTTCTTTTCTCAATGATTTACATGGTTTCGTGGTCTTCCGCGCAAATAGGCAGTAAGTATACTCAATGAATAGTAGCATCAAATCAATTTGAATAAAAATCTCAAACTCTGAAAATAATACGGAATTAAAAAATGCTAACTTGTTATTTGATCATTATTTTCAGCCCGACCCGGTAACTGTCCAATGACAGGTAGAAATCAAAAATGTATGCCAAGATGCACGAGCGATTGGCAATGCAGTTTTAATGAAAAATGCTGTCCAAATGTTTGTGGAAGTACCTCGTGCGTTTCCACTTCTTCTATTAGTCATGGAACCGATTACGACTATAAAGGATCCAACGGTAATCATTGAAATTTTTACACATGACTTATATAACGAAAATATATTTTTGTTCCACGTGTTTTAGATGTAGGAGTTTACTGTGACGGAGTGAAATGTACCAAGTACGAGAAATGTGCATACGATTCGAAAACCAAACGACAGAGATGCGTTCGAACTTAAACGTCGAGTAACTAGGAAAAGAAAAAGTAACAAACGAAAAATTGTTTAGACAAAAACCAATTGGTAAAATAAATTGATAGAAAAATAATTGGAAGATCAATATTCATCGAGTGTTTTTCAACAAGGTCATAAAACATGTTTCCGCAAATAATAAAAATATCTGAGCAGTAAAGATGAAAAAATGGTATTCATCAAGTGAATTTTCTCGCACGAGCATGTATATCAGAATAACTGCTGGCTATAAAATATTTGTTCGTTTTGCTCGAAAATTGGCATATAAAAGGAATAATAAAAAAGCACGTAACGGAGAGGGCAGAGCGTAAATTCGCATTATTTTTCCTCCCGGTGCTTTTGCGTTGGGTTTTCTGGTTCATTTTGTCCGACGCTGCTCCAGAATCGAGCGACGCAAGCGTCGCAGTGACGGCACGCGAGAACACAGCCACTGCCACTGTCTGCGCGCGTTGCTGCACTCTGTACTCTGTGCGCTGTCAAATACCAAAGTGGCATTATTGCTGTTACTGTGAGCAGTCGAAATTGTTATCGCTCGCGGTCCATCAAAAATCTCAACAATCCAGTTTCGAGCTCTTTGAAAAGCTCTGCTTGTGCGCGATCACACGTCCGCGATCAGCCGCTCCTCTCCAAAACCCTCTGGGTCATTCGCACCGGTTCGTCATGTCAGCAAATCATCGCGCGCTCATACGCATAAGTGTTTCACGTTTTAATGCGTTGAAAAGTGTTTGAACCTGCGCCAGCGAATCCACATCAATTCTCGCTAAGATTTCTCGCCTCAAGTCTTTGATGGTAAGTCGAACCTCAATTCTTCACTACCAAGTGTTTGTTTTTTCACGTTCCACTTTTACACAAACGATACACATTCCTGTAGATGTTTTTTTTGTTTGTTGTTTTTGTTTTTCACAATAACGTGAGTGAATTTCGAGCTTTGTTGGAAGATTGAAAAAACAAAACAAACAAAAAACGTTCTAATTAAAGTGATTTTTTTATGGGCGAGGAAATACTTTGTTACCACCGGACGAGATCAAAAAGCTTGAATGTATGAATGTTTGTGAAAGCAAAATAAACATTCTGATGTGGATGCAACGATGAGTAAATATAAAAATAATTGAGTACGTATGGAGTTGTAGGTATTTTGGCGCGTTGAATAGCTGATCGTGCAATAAAAATTATATTCGATAATGGCTTCGGGGATGAAAACTTGTTTACCTCGAAAATGGTTTATGAAACGTACATTCTTCGACGGTTTTCTTATACCACTTTTCATTCGTACGATTCTTGGGTGTGTGTATGTGTGTGTTTATTTTTCAAGCTTAACTGCCTCTTCTGATGGCATTGAATTATTTATTTGCATCCCCCTCTTCAATATTTTCCTTTCATTGATGTAAAAATAAGAAAAAGTTGTTTTTCTTGAAAAATGTAAACAGTCGAAAAGGGTTCGCTTAAAACGTGCTTTTCTTTCTGTCACTTTTTCTTCCGCACAACTTGCAAGTGGTTATGGCAACACTTTTGTCAGACACGTAAGATTGGCTCGTATTTTGAGTTCGGCAATCTCAAAAGGTGTCGTACAATTTCATTTGTGCAGATGCATAAAAAGCAGAGTTTTAGCCAATCGTGAGATTATTTGAACAGATGTGTGTCGAATTGATTCGGTACCATTAGCTGATTGATAGTAACGAACAGTTAGTTTATGAAATGGGCTATATAAATTACAATGCAAGACTTACTATTGAGTGGATTTCGAATTTTTATATTTCACTCGACGAGGAAATATATACTAATAAATTTAGAACAATCAAATAAAAAATCGAACCAATCAATTTGATTTTATGCATGCATAACTGAATTGAGAAGGCGTCATCGCAATTAAAAAAAATCAATTTAACGTTAACAACGTGGGTGCAGAAATGCGTAACAGGAAATTATAATTGAAATGTTTGAACGCAATGAGGTAGTAGTTTTTTAGCATAAACTTTGAAGAACAAAAAACTGTTAAACTAATTACTTACTCGTTCAAATTGACTATTTTTGTTAGATTGAAATTAAACGTTTGATTAATCGAGATCGTGCCACGGACTTGATGGAATATTGAAAATGTGTTTTGTTTCGCTATGTGGATGTTTGTGTACACTATTTACAATTTAACTACAAGAATTACGATTACAATTTCGTTTGTTGCAACAAAGCTATTTTCAACTGTTGGTGAAATCATTCATTTAACTTGAAATTTGTTTTTATTTTGAATACCGTCAAACGGGGTAACTTTGTGAATCAAGGATAACTTTGTGCAATATTCATTTTTCCTAATCTATTCAATTGAGACGAGCAAAAATGCTTCAAACTGAATTTTTTTGTTGCTCATACATTTATTTAGTTATTAAATGATAAACGTGTATTTCAATGTTGAAAATATCAAATTATAAAATTAAAACATTAAAACATGTAAATCGATCAATTTTCCAATGTCAATTTTTCATTCATTTTTTAATTGTCTTAATTTTCGTAAAATTTAATGTTTTTTTTTTTTAATTTTCATATTTTAAACGAATATAATCGAGAAAAATCGATCTATATAAATCAAATCTTGTTTTTTACATGCTTTTTTATAATGCGTTGCACAAAGTAACCCCAACCGCGGGTAACTTTGTGCAACTTACAAATCTATTGTTTATACACATTAAATATAGTTAAATCAAATCATACGATAGTGAAATTTCTTCTTGAATGCCCAGCATATAATTTTAATTTGTTTATTTTACACACATTATTCTTTAACATAATTTTACTTCGGAGTAAAGTTTAAAAATCGAAGAATCTTGCACAAGGTTACCCCATTTGACGGTACACTGAAACAAAAAATAACTCATGGCAGATTTTGTTGTTTTGTTGTGATATCGATGTGTGTCATTTATTGGGGGTAACAAAAAATAAATAGAAATCTGAAAAGCGTGCAAGCTTAAGTATTTTTTTGTCCAGTGCATCACACAGGCGTGTTTAAAAGCACTTAGCGAAGACAGAAAGTGTATTCCCTTGCCTCTGAAAGTTTCATTCAAATACAGATGACTGTGGTGCCTCGTTTCGTTTAACAGCTTCGCTTCATGCTGTATTCGCCCCAAGTACCTACTATATACACTTGCAACTGCATTTAATAAAAGGACAGAAAATTAAACGGTTCGTTGCTCACTGTTGTGGACTACATTATCGCCAAACTTTTAAAACCCATTTACTTTCTCGTGTTGTTATTTGACTGACAATTTTTGAGCCCTTTTTATTTTACCTTTTGAATAATCAATTATTTTCACATCTTTTCTTTCATGCCCGGTTGTTCAACAAAATTCTATCCATCCTATAAACAGATTTACCTTATATTTTTTAGTACACTACATTCTAAATGGAAAAAAATCAATATTTATATAAAAAGTCACTCTACAAGAAATTTCATTTTAACTGACCAACAATTATTATTATTATTTTTTTTTTCGCCACATTCTTAAATTGTTCATGATATTATTTTCAGAACATAACAAATTAAAAAACAGATTAAATCAAAATATAAATAAAAATAGTTGTTTAAAAAATCGTTCACCAAACTATCAGCAAACTTTGCCAATTTTCATTCCAAACGAAATTTGTTCTTCAACTTCATTTTGAAGCTTGCAGTTTTTAATTTTCATACAAAAAATTATTCTCGTTACCCAAAAGCGTTTTAGGCGATAAGTTTTTTTTTTTTTACTATTTTAAACTTTGTATCCAATCAGACAAGGTGAATTTCCCTACTTAATAGTATGTACTGAATGATGATTAATAAAAATGAAAACTTTGAAACAAAAATTGTCCAACTCTTGCTGAACAATTCTCAATAGAATAATAAAATGATTTTACAGATTGTAAGTTTGAAATAAATTTTAATTTACCAAATATAATTAAGGTTAAAATCCATATTTCTTTTATATTTTTCTTTCTTCCTGCATTTCTCTCTGACGAAACAAATGTTCATGGACACATAAATGCTGTTAAAATATTATCATTGTTAAATCGTGTACAATATTTGTTTTATTATTATTCGTCATGTTTTCCATGCATTTTGTAATTCTCATTTCTCTGCATGCACAATTTCTAATCGCACCTGCGTTTTACGTTAGCAGTTCCAAGTTTGTAAAAAGTAAAAACGGAATTTCGGAGGAGTTTACACATAGCAAGGAAACTATCTTGTTTCAAAATATTGTTGGAAACTGTCACATTATCGTTATATGGTGAAACAAGACCATTTTCAGCAATATTTTTGAACAAGATAGTTTTAACCGATAGTTTGAAACAAGATAGTTTCCATTAAAAAATAATAAATATTGGCCAAATATAACTGAAAACCTGAAGATCTATATTTCATATGTGTTTTATTTTTTCTAAAATTATTCCACAAAAACTGATATTTATATTATTAGTACATTTTCATAATTAATTAGTTAGAAGGTACATTGTGTCTTCGTAAATACAAGTTTGTTAGATATACTTTTATTATTTTAATTTCAAATCAAATTGAAATATAATTAAAAAGTCTTTTATAGTGACAGCCATGCAAGTTTTACGACTTGAAAAAGTAGCTTTTGAATGTGCCACACAAATCAAAATAATTAAAAAATGTGGATCACAAATCAAAATAATTTTTATCGTGGTCAGCTAAAGTGAAGTTTCCCGTAGAATTACCCATAAATTGAATACGCCTGGAATATCTGGTGCGCCTTATGTGAATGCTCTTTGAAAAGCTCAACCAATCTGAAGCTAAAAGGATTAAAATTTTCAACATTTTTTTCTTTTACAGTAATGTTGACTTTATGGTATAAAAAATTCCTTCAAGTTTTCTGAACCCTCTTTTCCTAGAATGTCATACATTTTTTTTTCATATATTGTCTTTTTATGTTCCTCGACGAGAATTTTTCTATCACCTAAAAACACATCATTTTTTTAATTAAAAAAGAACATAGATATTTTTATTTGAAAAAATCCATCACAGCTGGCTTGCTAAAAATATCATAAAATTGGCCAATTAAAATCATAAACTCTGATAAAAAAAAAGTGATGACAAAAATGAAAATAAAAGAGTATAAAACATGCGTTAATATAGGCGCGTTATTTTTAATTGAACCGTCGTTTTAATTTGTCATTAAACAAGTATAGTTCACTGTTAAATAGACACATTCTAAAAAAAAACGATGTTTGAGATGCAACTCAATTTCCATATTGATTTTGCAAAATCAAGTTTTGGTTGATCTAATATAATACGTGCGGCGTACTCAACTTGTAATCGTATTATCGGTGGGAACAATAATGCACGACGAAAGAGAGGATATGCCACTCGCTCAAATTATCTTAAATTGATTGTAGAAAAACAATCTGCTCTCCGAACAAACATTTTCGTTTCAATTTTAACCAATTGTTTTAATTTCAATTTTATATCAAATTCTACCAAAATTTTATTTTGATTGCCAATCGTTTTGTGTAAATTATTTTTAATGTCATATTCAATACAGTAAATAAAAAATAATGAATAAGATAATTTCTAAAAACTACCCTTACACGTGAGAAGAAAATTAAAAGTAATTATTGACCCAATGTGAAGATGAGCCCGTATATATAATTATATTTAAAAATTTTTTTACTGTACACATTTTTTGATATCCTGATGTTGTTTTTGAAAAATTATACTTGTTTGGTTTTTGATTTAAAATTATGCAAAAGAAAAAAAAGTTGAAACGGTCATTTACAATTTCATTCAAGTATACAAATATGGTTAAGATGAATATTATATTTTGAATTATTACAAATAATATTAATATATTTTGAATTTATTTTCATTGCAGGTGATAAAGAAGTGCGACAAATCCACATCATTAGGCATTAAAAGTACATGGTATGTATGATGTAAATATAAAGCGAAATGTTAGTTTTTAGGAAATCAAAAAATGCAAATACAAACGAACAAATGATGGATAAAACTTAGCCTGGATATATATGGATACATTTTTGACTCGATGAAAAGTACTCGAGTGCACTTAACCGACAGACTCATGTATGCATTATCCCCTTCTGATAGCATTGTCGTACAATAGTGCTATAACTTCTTGCTAAACAGCTGTCTAAAATGTAATCCTCGTTGTATTCTTTGACATTTTCTCGGTATTTTATATTTCACTTTGGACCATTTTCATCATGCTGGAAATTGTTTGCAGATATAACACCATATCAGTATCATGTGTGTTTCTTATCGATCCATACCATTATTGTAACTTTAGTTTCAAAAAGTTGATATAAAGTTTCCAATTTGATAAAATCGTAATCGAATATTTTGTTGAAAGCTGATATATGTTTGAATTTTTTTTGCAAACAAGTTTTTTATATATGGAATTGAATTTCGAATAAATTTGATATAAACTAAAACTTCTTTATTATATCAAGCTTTTTTTTTGTCAAGTATGGTCATGATTAAAGTTAAAGTGCATTTATTTAGAAAATTTAATTCAACTTCACCATTAGACTCGGAGTTTGCTGAATTTTAGATTGCAACATAGCTTTAATTATACGGCCTGTCACTTGACAACATAGATACTATATTCTTATTCGTTCAAGTAACTTGATTATGTAAACAAGGGCGCCAAAATTTTGGTATAACTTTTTGATTTAATCATTTGACTGTATTATGAAATAATTATGGAAAAGCTGAATGAAAATAATTCAGAGTAATGAATAAATAATCAATGAAATTGTATGAAAAAATGAATGTGCAAGGGTAGAGTGGTGAAAAGAAAAATCATGTTTCATAGATGAAATCAGAGTACTGTTTCTTGGTTCATAACTCAAACCTCTGTTCAACTATAAATTAGGTTAAGTAAATTTCCGAGAGACATCGCAAAACTTCTTGCCGGAATAGTACTTTGCTAACTATACATACCTATATTTGTTTTTCATTTTTTGTTTGATTTTGATATGTACCGTATATAAAATGTGATCTAAAGTTATACTGAAGACACAAGTATAATCAACGTACATCTCTCAATAATATCTATAGAGAAATAATTTATTTCTTTTTTTTTTCGAAAAAAATAGATTGTTTCGAGTTTTCACATAGGACTTTTTGATGAATGCAATATTGTGCAATAACGTGCAGAGCTTTATTCAATTCCTCTGGCTGTATATCCCAAAACACAATACATCACAAAACACGACAAAGCATAATGCCAAAGGCAAGTGACCGATAATTCACCCATCGATATGGAATCATTGGAAATCATTTTTGAAATGATCATTCATTTTACATGTATCTTTCAATTATGTAAATGCTGTTTTCAACTGAATATTGTTTTGCTCGTTCATTTTACGAAACAATATTTTCCAAATGATTATTTTACATCAACAACAAGTTGTTTAGTTCAACAGTTTTTAACTTACCCATTTTGCCAAGTTGAAAAACATGATTCGAAGTTTGACTTGGTGGAAACAGCCACTCAGCTACTATCCATCCGATCGAAATTTCCTCCAAGAATATATTACTTAGTTTGCTGACTACCGTTCTTTGAATATTTCGAAAAAGAAAAGAAAAGAAAACAAGTATATCCTATACAAATTGAATCTTATTGAAATCTTTTTGGCAACTTCGTGAAGGGAAAGCAAAAATATTAATTACGAATTTCAATAGCCTGTGGTAATGATTAAGCTTCAAAAATATGGGGAAAGGGGTTATGCCTATTAGAGAAATTTTTTGATCAACAATTTTTTTGAATAACAAAACATGTTTATTGATATTTATCAATGCATCAATGATAAAATTCAAATATTTTGCCACATTGTAAATAGATTTTGAAATTGAAAAAAAAATTGCAAAGTGTCGCTAGACACACGATTTGGGTTTTGCCTATAGAGACACCAAGTCGTGTGAGTAGAGATGCTCTAATAATTAATGATAAATAAATATTTTTTTCATTTCTTTATCATTTTTACATTTTAATTTAACGCAATTAACTTATTTGTTGCTAGTTTGGCTAGTTTTAATACATATTTTAATTTATATATTTTATAATAAATAATGAATTGTTGTGAATTCCTTTATTTTTATATTTATTAGGATAGTTGTTTTCTTTGTTATTTTGTAATTAAATATTATATCAATTATAAAATAGTTCCTGATCAATCATCTTAATTTTAAATTGTAAACAAATGAAATGTCTTTAGGCGTAAGATCTCTATTTTTTCAAACAATTTGTTATAACAATCAACGTTTAACAAATTTTTTAATCAAACTCCGTGGACTCCGTGGATATAATTTTTAATATATTAAGTTTCTATTCAAATTTTTATATTTTATTTAATCATTAACAAAAAAAGTCAGAGTTAATTTGATTAAATTAAAAAAGTCCACTTACAGTGTGAATAATAATTTTTTTTAAATTAAATGTAAGGATACGTTGATAAAATAACTTTTTGTTGTACTATTGAATAAAAAATGTTACTATAAACAATGTGTAAAAATACTGTAGTTTAATTTGTTATAGTTTTTTTTTAATTTATAATGTCTCTATTAAGCATAAGCCTCTCCCCTAACTTTTAGATCGTTTAACTAATTGTATGAAGATCATCTAGCATTGTTTGAATGTAAGCAGCGTGTGAATAGAACACATGTATCACATCGGAAAAACATCCATCAATCGATGGACAGGTTGTATCGTTGTTTCTGCTCGTCGTCAGTCTTTCGGAGCTATGGGATTAGCCACAATGAGTCGGAAACGTTGAGATGTATACGGTTTGCTGCGAAATTGTTTTCCATAAACTTGCACAAATTCATTGACTTGCCATCACACTCAAATGACTGTTTTCAAATAATTTGCATTTCAAATAACAACAAAATAACATATTTCATTCAAAACAAACTTGAATTAATACAAAAATGTTGATTTGAGAACAAGTATTGAGGTTTTTAATTTTGTTTCTTGTATTGCAGGATATAATCAATTTCGTGAAAACACCTCATCAAATATTGTACCCAGTAAGTAATCACGTTATATCAACAAACACAGAGTTCAATATTCGCGTTATTAGCTTTTTCGCTATACCATTTATTATGATCGTTCTGGTGCTTAAATGACATTTTTTTTTAATTTATAGTATCCGATGAGTTTTTGTTACCTTTCATGAATTTCAATCACAATTTTTGTGATGCCAAGAAGAGCTTAAGTATTCTTTTTGTTTGGGCCATCAAACTGCAGGCAAACCCATTGACGTAACTTTGCATCTTTCCAAGTTTATGAAACGATGCAAAATCTCTTTATGGGTCACGTCGAGACGCAAAGCAACTTTTCCACACAAAATTTCTCTAACAATGTCTCAGCTTTGTGGTCTACGCATAATTTGCCAACATTTTTGTTAGCATCAAATCGATCAGATAATTGATCAATTTGTCACAATGTTTTTCCCTCCACATACAATTTATAAACATTATAAAATAAATCATCAATCAACCAAACAAACAAATTCAGATTATCCTCAAGATTTAACATGTTTTATAACATCTTGCTTTGTATGACCGATTTTATAACTTGCTGACCCACCTACTAATTCTCTCTTTGTGTTTATTTTTATTTTTTATTTTTATTTTTTTTGTTTACACACGACAAAATTTTGATTTTTCCAGAATCACGAAGAGACACTATAACTCTGACAAAAAAGTTCAAAATCTCACGAGAATAATAATTTAGAAAAACTTATTTCAAACATAAATTTCAAAAGTTTGGATTAAACAGCAACGTTCCTCTTCGTCCATGGTTTGAAATCATTTTTTTAATTCATTATCAAATATAAAATAGAACATGAGATTTTTATTAAAAGTTGTTCCAATAAAAATTAATTTATTAGCTTTTTCCTGGTAGTAAAATGAAAATGTTATCAAAACCATATCAAAATCAATACAGCTTTGGTATATTAAAACAGTATTTCGAGGATTAATGTATGTTGATGTAAAAAAAAAATTAACGTTTTTCATGGGTTAAAATTTTTCAATTATCTGTGTAGCACAACTTTTAAAATAATTCACGTGTCGGCTGTGTCAAACAGAATCAATCTGATCCATGTTCATGCTAGTGAAAACTTTTTCAAGTGTAAATAAATTCGAAAAACGAGTACAGAGAGAAAGATGAGAGAAATATTATGTATCAAATATTCAAAAAAACAAAAAAAAAAAAACAAATCCATATCATACTTTACATAGTTAATCAACTACATTTGCGCGAATTTTTGTAAGCCTTTGTTGTTTATTGAAACAAATTTCGTTTTATTTTGTAATAAACACACGTAAATTTGGCTTTTGTAAACAAGGATAGTTCAGTATCTAATTATACATGATAATGTGCACAAAAAGGATATCGATGGATAATATAATTCGCTCTTGATGTGCATCTATAGATGAGAATCCAATTTGCATTTCTGTATAAGTGAAACATTCACTCAATAACCTAACCTAATTTACCGCTCGAAATAATTAGTAAACGTGCAGTATTGATTTTCATTTTGATGAACCAGGATAGGTCAACATTTCGTGTTTGATTTATATATATACATATATGTAACACAACAAGGTTTGACTAATTCATAATATCTTAATTTTATGAAAAAAAAACAACTACATAATTACTTGTACTTTACACAATTATTTTTTAAATTATTTTTATTCGTTTAGAATTTCGCAAATAATGTTACTTGTTTCACAGAAAAAAATTCGGTTGTAAACAATGTAAAAATGAACCAACAATTAACCTACCGAAGATTATTACACGATTAAAGTTATCTGCCTTACCGACACACGCTGAGTATACCAAATACCGACCGTGGTGAAATTGGCGGGAGATGACCCGACGAACATGAGTCGGCCATATTCTTTTCGGTGGCGCCAGGCTCGTTCGACACGGAGATCTTCCTTTCGGGCATACCTTTTGAACGAGACGATTGCAGAGCAGCTAAAAAAATTAAAAAATGTTTCAGCCGTGTGCAAACTTACACAAATGGAATTTCATGACCCGCAATTTAGATTTTCGCAATTATATTTTAAATGTTTGCTTGAATGCTGATATGAACGAGGAATGGGATGATCTAAATGCTGAAATTTGGGTATGTTTCTTTGACCGCGAACGAGTCGTTTTATTTTTTATTTTGCTAGCGTCCCATTTTTTTATATGAATTTGAATTTCTAACTGTTTTTAATATAGATTTTTGTCTATTCTCTCTTTTGTCTGTTATACATTTTAAAACTATTGACTTTAAAACTATTGAAATTCACTTCGGAGATTGAAAATGAACGAAATTGTTCGTATAAAATTAAAGCACGTATTCAGGAACTTTACAGCGGATTCGATTGCAACAATCAATCATTGTTGCAATCATGATTTTCGGATTATTCGTGCCCTTTTTTAACAAAAGGAAATTAAAATTATACAAATGATGAAAAAAGATCAAATTTCAAATGAAAAGTCGTTTGTGTGCGCCATCTACAATCGCGGCTTGTTAGCGTTCGGTGGTAACAGAAGGAAGAAGATCTTATAACCGTTATAGATAACATGTGTGCAATGAGGTAATTGAAGAAACCAAGTTCCATCCAGTTTAGCTTTGTAAATTTTAGTGGCTCTATCAGATATCCCAAAGTCATGCATTGTCGAAAAAAACAGCATTTCACAATATGAAAATTGAATATAAAGTTAATATTAAGGTTAGAAACATACCTTTGTTTGTTACTTGGTAAGATATTTACTATTTTTTTTTAAATTTTGATTTTGTAGAACTATTTGTTTAATATTGCTATTTTTGATTGAACCTAAATTTATTTATATACTTGAAAAATATCCTTGTTGATTTTTTTATCATAAGGAGTTTCTTTTTAACGTGATAATTTTTTCAGCAACTTGTCTTGACAGGCTTTTTCGCACAGCATAAAATTTTGTTCTTTTCTTTTTAATATGGTTTGTTTATAATCGTTTTCAAAGCTCTTTTTTCGATGTAATGTGCTTCTAAAATGAAAAAAGTGTTTATAACAATTGATAAGTTAGAAAAATGTTGAAAGAAGTTAATCGTAAAAATTGATATTAAATCATTATTTTTATAGAAACAGAAGCTTGTCAAGTCAGTTTTATTATTTTTATAGTCAAATATTGAATTTATTATCAAGACTTCAAACATCAATTTATTTTTGATCGTTGACTTTACAAAAACGTTAAAGTAATTTTTTTTAAATTAAAAAACCAATCTGATAAAAGCATATATTCAATCACTTGATGGTTTTTGAAAATCATAAGTAGACCATCGACTGCAATTTGAAGCAAAAAATCAACATTAAAAAAAACTGTTTTCTACAATAGTTATTAAACAAGAAAAGATTTCTAAAATCTTTTCAAATTATAAGCTTCTGTATTGTGTATATAAAGTTGATCATATAGTGCTCTATGATATACATATGATGAGTTTAAATTCAAGCAGTGAGCAAGCAGCTATCTCTATAACAACTGAAATAAACTTTAATAGACTTAAAAACTTTTAAAGTTTGAACGTTTACTTGAACAATTAGTTCAAATTTCCACGGTAAGCTACAACTTACACCTAATACTGCAATTTATAATCAATTGTACATAAAAAGGTAAATGCATCTGAAAGTACTATCACGTTTGAATGAATAATCAGACAAAAAATTATTTTTAGGAACTGACGAAAAGAATCCGATTTGCATTTCAGACTGATTAAATAATGTAAGTATGGAAGAATAGAAATGATATAATAATGAAAATGAAGTACAAATGTTTGTTTTGAATGAAAATTGAAATTTGTTTGTTTGTTTTTTTTTTTTTTTTAGAAATTACCATTGAAAGATAACCGAGCAGCAGGATTGTAAGTTTGGATTGGGAGTGAAGAAGCAGGGCGCAGATGTCGCAGGTAGAGTTGGGAGCTGAGCAGAGCGCCGCCTGGAGGCGTTGGAGCAAAACAGCAACGTGAAGCCGAAGGCAATAAGCAAGCGCAGGAAATGAAAGCAGTCGCAAAGGGACCACGCACGAGTCGAGCTTGCAAATACGCGTAGTCGCGTGGACAAAGCGTACAAAGAGTTTGGGATCGAGTTGGGGAGTGCGTCGGTCATAGTTGGCTTGTTGTGTGGAGGCTCGCTGCAGGATCAACGACGAGGATAAAGCGGCCCGCGAGTCGTTTTATCCCCCGCAGCGGATTGTGTTGGTTGATTTTTTCGCGCAACGGTGGAGCAAAACGGCCTCAAACTGTGGGGCTCGGGAGCTTTCTTCCTTCCTCCGCAAGGAATGTATTACCCTGTAAGTTAACACCGCAGCATACACTTGAGCCACATCCGTGACGTTTGTTTATCGATTTGAGCGCACATCCCAATTAATGCCAGCGAATTTATAACCCCACCGCTCGATAATTCAGCGAGACTACTCAGTCCTGGACCCAGGCTCCGAAAAACCCACGCCTGGCGTTCCTAACCTAACCTCAATCGCGCTCAGGCTTCTCCTCGCCCTTGAAATTTTTCGACAAGGTTATCCTCCGACTCTCGAGATGCCCTCACGTTGGCTTTCCTGCATCTTACACCGCTGCTTCGCGCCAGCGTCCTCATACCCAGACCATTGTGGTTCAATGACACGCGCTATTAATAGACCCGCACTTCAAATACATCCACGCCACAGTATTATTGTTTATTTACGTCAAAATATTTTCCTCTCCGATCATTGACAACGTGCTTGATTCTCATTTGCGTTCGTTGTTGTTGCTGCTGCTGCTACTGCTTCTGCTGCTGCTACTGCAACTACTGCTGCTCAACAACGTGCTTTATATAACCGCGGATTATTAAACCTCCACTTTTTTCCAGCCGAGCTTTTTTTCGTTGCTTCACGAATTTCTTTAAGCCTTTCCCACCACCGGCCTGTTTCCAATTTTTATTCACTTTAGCGTTATCAATTTTTTTCCCCCAATGAAAAATGAATTCAGTATAAAATAATACATAATGAATGCGGGTTTCTCTTTTGTGTCATTTTCTATTGGCGTTTCGAGAGAGAAAAAAAAAGTCCAATTCCAGTGACAATGTAACAGCTGTACGCTGTGACGATATAGAAGGAAAAAAAAGCGTCGATTATGAGAAGATTTCCATATCTAATTAAATCAGTCGTCATGAATATTTCAGTTGAGAATCAAAGATGTTTTCGAGCAGAGCTCTCGGTGTCTCTAAATTTATTTGAATCAATAACATTGCTTAGCACCGTGGCTTGTACAAATGTAGGTATTTATAAATGTATTATCGTTAGCGATGCAAGTTGCGCGCATTCAAAAAACAATTAATTGCCAGGAGGAAATGTTACAGTTGATCTTGATCCGTCGAAATGATGTTAATTTTGTATCTGAGCGTGGCGAATCAATTGTTTTGACTCAACGCTAGTGGGTACTTTTTTGGCCGATGCCAAAACGTGGTCGAATATTTTGCGGTGTCTACCTGGCAGGTCAGGTATACGGATTCCGGGACGCTGAAAATAAACTCATTGTTATTATATGAATGAGGTCAAACAAAGGAAATATGGCCCGAGAGCAAACAGATTTTCAACGTGTTTCCCAGTTGGTTTTCTTCAAATTATATATCCATTGGGGGTGAGCGCTCTGTTATCTGCGCCGAATTATTGCTCACGTTGAAAACAAACTTTCGGAAGAACAAATATTTGCCAAACATTCGATAATACTGCTCGGCGGGTTATTTAAACGCGACAGCCAACTTCCTCTGGTTCGGTAGCCCCCTCCCTCGACGATGTCACTTCCTTAGCAATTCATACAAGTTTGTTTTTTTATTATCGATTTCAATCACGTAAGATGCGCTTTATCCGATTGAATTGTCATTCCGAGGAAGAAGAATAAATGGACGCTTTGCATTGAGCAGAATTGATAAGAGATCACGTAACAATTTGTGTCGAGTTTGTTAGGAGTTAAAAATTTGATGTTTGAAAATTGTTGGTCCGTGGAAAAAAGGAGCCGATTGTACTCTGGTTTTTTAGATGTGAATGTTGCGATGGCCTTGTTCTCCGACACTGGGGACTCCATGACGTCACAAGAACCGTTCCAGAGGAAGGAATAATACATTATTCATAATGAATAAGCCAATCCTCGTAAGCGCCCGCTCAAACGATCTTTGTCTGCTAGAACCCAGCGCGTCTCCGATTCGAATAACGCAACGAGATAAAACGCACCTTCCAGATGCCAAGAGACGCGAAATGATATTTTTATCGCGGATGCAAAAATTGTAACTCGATAAAGAAGCTTCTCAGCTCATGAATAATCAAGATTGGTTGTTTTCATCGTAGAGCAATTATACGTTTCGCAATTCTTTTGTTCGTTCAAGTTGAGATTACTTTTTATTCTTGCGCTGAAATGATTGCGATGATTCGATTGGGTATTGCAGATGTTGTAAAAAGTGTGTTTAGATTGTAAAAAATTGTGAGAGACGATTTTGAGTGGGAAAAGGGAGAATAAGAAAAGTGATAGGAGAAAAATGGTCGTGAAGTTGGGCTGGAGCGACGCCAAGGCAGTTCGCCGTTACGAATCTACACTCTCTGGCGACGTGGAATACACGCTTAATATATCGTGCCCGAGCTCATTCGTTTTCCTTTGTTGCGTGAAATGCGCCATGAATGAACTACGAGGCTGACTTAACACGTGCGCGCAAGCGCCCTCGCGATAAATCGCAATTACGCCAAGGCTCAGGTGCGAACTTCTTCCGACTCTCTTCCTCAGCTGAAACATCGTCTCGTTCACACTCATTTAAGCAGTTCAAGTGCAACCATCACTTAATCATTCACAACTTATATATACGTGTCGGACACATTTTATTTCAGTCTCAAACGTTCGATTCCACGATCGCACGTCTCCGAAAACTCATTCTCACACACACACACACATACACGAGGGAGTTTCATTCCGAAAATCTTTTCAATTACTTTTTTTATAGATTAAAAGTCCCCTGAATGTCTTGTGTGTGAGATCCCGGGAGCCCGCAGAGAGTATTCTTTTCTACCGCCACAATGCTCTCTTTCTGGAAAGAGAGAATTCAGGATGAAGCGTTATACCCGCATCTCGCTTGTATAGCTATACTATACGCGCTTGCACTTACTTTTCATACGTCCTTTCAAAAGCCCATTTCGATCAACAAACTTGGCAAAACTCACTTTAATGCGGGACCAACGAAACTAATGCTCTCATTCGGCCGACTTTGTCCGTCAATTGTCTGTAATAACAATTCAAAAATGTTGCTCATTTTTCATTTGGTTTTGAAATGTGCAAGGTCTGAGAGTAGGCTCGCACGTTTGTCTGCCGTTGGCGAGGCAGAGGTGGGGTGTTGCAGATATCGATCGGTTCCTAGTCGCAGCTTCTCTTTAAGTCATCCGGGACTGCAAAGAGGAGCGTATATCTGGCCGCTCGTTTTCAACTATTTTTCTTGCCACCGCTTTTTCGAAACAGATTCTCTCGCGCTCTCATTATCACTCGCTTTTTGATCCCGATTAAAGTCTACAAATTTTGTTCAAGGCCTCGTTAAACCAACTCAATCGCTCGTTCAACCATTAGTGCCTTTTATTGTCACGATAAATAATCCCAAATTGCATTCCACTCCGCTCGAAAATTCCTATTCAATTTTCGTTAAACTTGTTTCCCACATATTTTCTCATTTTCTTCGTTTTTCTCATTTCGTGTCCGTTCTTTCTTACCCACCCAAAATGACTCCTTATTTTTCACTCGACAACTTTCCCCATCGAGCTTTGGGCTGACGGATTTCTTGGCCGTGACCTTAAGTCGTTTGAATAACAATTTTTGATTGAATGAGAAAAACGGGGCAGAGCAATTTTGACAACTTTTTTTTAACCCTCATGGTCACATTTTTATTCTCCAGTATTATTTGGAGTTTTCTTCCAACCGGCAGCAGACTGTTATTGTATTGCGTCGGGGTCGATGATAAACAGCGACAAAGGTCACTCGGGCTATCGCCGAGTCGAAGAATCCATCCAACGAGCTTTTCTTCTGTTCGCATTTTCTAATTTTTTGCATGCCCGTGAATGGCTCGCTGAAAATGTTTTCATTCTGATTGCATATACGATGTTTTGCAAACGTTTGTTCAACAAAAGCCCAAATTATGAATGCCAGTCGAAATAACGCAATTTTCATTAAATTCATATTAATTTGTAACGTTATTTATTATTTCGGAGGATAAAATTTTTCAATTAGAAGAATAATAACGAGAATAAAATGCGAACACGATGGTTTTTTCATTTGCAATTTCGGCATGGAAATTTTATTACGATACAAATTTATATATGTGTTTTGCACACACAACGGGCCAAACAATTTGATTTGATTTAATTCTACGTTGGAACTAAAAATAAAAGAATGAAATGTTTCGAAATGATAGGCAGAATTCATTTTGAAATGTACATAATATTATTTTACGTTTGTTTTTATGATGCCGAAAATATGATTGGGTCTGAAAAACATGAAAGTGAATGAAGTCTATATAGCAGCTGTTGATAAATGACGCGGCGCTAGAAACGCCGACATTTCAATATAACGCCGAAATGTTGGGTGGCATATAATTGCGGCATGCAAAATAGAAAATGTTATCAACTGCCAGATGCCAGATATGTACATCGTCAATCAATTTTTTTTTCACATCTGAGCGCGTCCGTTGCACAGTTTTCTCGCATCTCTGGAGCATAACTTTGTCACTTCTTTTGTTACATGCTTCAAATCAATCGACACAAGAGATAACAAAAATGATTCAAACTTTTACTTTTCATGTTTTTTTTTTTTTCATTTTTACTATAATGGAAATGATTAATACGGGTTATATTTGAAGAAATAATTCTAAAACGGTATAAATTATTATAAATTATTATGAATTATTATTATAAATTTTATAAATTAATTCAATTTTAAAGCTGGATCTAATTAAATAAGTTATAATTTTGCACGGTGGTTATATAGTTATAATAAAGCACATTATTTCATTATTTCATTTATTAATCATTTTATTATTATTATTAATAGTTAGATATTTCAAATAAAACTGACCTTAAAAAATACATTGAAAGAGATGCTTTATTTTAATAAAGAAACAAACTTTTAGATCTGACTATACACGATTGACCAATCAGGTTTAGCAATGATTCGATTATGCCGTAATCACTGACCCTTTTTTTGAATTTATGGATAAATTATACTCAAGATCAGATTTTCCATTGTATCATTATCTTTCTTAATAAGAAAAAAATCGCTTGTCAGATTTTAAATATAATCTAACTTTGGGAAGTTGTGTAATGATAATAATAATGATAATAATAATAATAATAATTAAATGATGAAATGATGAAATTTGTTAAGATTTTATATTTTTGCTGACTTTGACTCAAAATGTTTGAGATTGAAGACACAATAATTACTTTGAAAATCGCCAAAATTTAGTTGATTATGATAAAAAATGAACTATTGTGGATTAGCTATACAACCACTTTAATTTAGAAGATTATAAATACCTCTGAATTAATAATACTATAAATTGAATATCGTTGCGTGAAATTGCTGCAATAAATCATAACAAAATTACATATATTTTGAATTATAGTGGTCTATTTCGCGTGTTTTAGTACACATGCTGCGTCCGAGAATTAATGAAGCAGACGAAATTTATTTAGTCCTGGTAATTAGAATTTAATCAGCGACGATATGGTTTAATTCGCACGAACCAGATTTACGTCAAGAGTTGATTCTCTCGACAAAAATGTTACAACATTCTGACATTTTGTCCAAGCTTTTCATCTCGTCAAATTTGTAAAATCAACATTTTATTAATTCTGCCAAAGTTGCAAAGTTACTTTTAAATAAATTAGAAATATCAAACAAATTCATTCAATTGATCTAAATGAAACCACCTGGCCGTCGAGATTTAAATTAAAAATTCATTTATTCTTTGATTAAAAATACTAAATGACAATTTCAATCAGAAAATTTATATTTCCATTTTTTCCCCTTTGCTCGAGTTTAAACTGTCAGTTGAAAGATACTGCAATAAATGAAAATAAACAGAGGTGTATATTTTTCATTTTCGTTGCAACAGAGAGAGAGAAAGAGAAAAAAAATTATAATTTAGGCTCACGAAATGACTAAAAATGAAATAGATAAATACATTTAAAATAATTATATAGTAAGCATGACGTTAGCTAAATTATCATTGGGAAGAAATATTGTTATCAAAGTGACACTTGGAGCGTGAAATCTGTAGGGATGATTAAAACCGTATTATAACATTATGGTTTTCTAATAGACAAACTGAAAAATGAAATTGCACTTTCTTTTGAAAGTTACATTTATTTGAAACAAGTCTGATAGTTTTTCATATATGATTGTAGGTGCTTTGGAATTCGTAATGAAGTATTCGAGAACGAAAATCTTGATACGTATTATTACACGATGAGATACGAATTAAATCGTTTATCATTGTAGGCGAATCGACAATCGATCAGTTGCTTTGGGCTGTGTTCTGATGCTGCTATATTTTTTATTGCTTTTCTCGAAAGGTTGCCGTTACATTACACTGGCCCTTATAATGACCACGATAGCCTGTCTTTCATGGTCCTGGTGTATATTAGCTCTCGCAGAATTATTCTTCTTTTTCAACTCAGCCTCAAATTATTTCAAATTCATATGCTCCTAACGATTATTCCATTTATTCTATATTCAAGACATTTCAAAATGATCCACTTTTCTTAGCTGGCAAATAAGAATTGTTGGAAATAGTGAAGTAGTGAATATAGCGTTTTGCTGAGCAAATCTATTTAACGTCCATTTCGAAAAACATGGGTTTTTTCCTCTCAAGCGTAACATCGCGCTGTCGAGCGTAATGGCGAAATAATAAAATTTCATTCACGCGCCGACACCAAAATAAGTCGCGGTTATGACGTCAACGCATTTTCACCGCACTTTTTCTCAATCTACCGATTTATTCATCCGAGATGGTCGCGCGCGTTTGTCACAATCTCTATTTGTTTTTATAACTACCAAATCAGCTGCTTGAGATTTTACAGACATTCGTTTCAAATTAAACAAGAAATAGAAAAAATGAGGGAAAAAACGTTTAGCGCGAGTTTTTGAATTTTTGTACAAAATCGTCTGGCTGTTGCGACATTGTGAGAAAACACGCGATTCAAACATGTGCTGGCTGCTGCAGAAGCTATACTGAATAAGGAAAAAGCACGAGAGAGAGAGAGAGAGAGAGAGATAGATAGAAAGAACCCGCCGCGAAAATGATGGGTTTTCGCGACAAGCAGCATCAGAGCCTATTTACACTTTAACTACTCCAACGAAATTCATTTTAATTGCTTTTACCTCGACGGTGGCAATTTTCGTGTAAAATTGTTGAGCGCCAACATCAATTACGCCATCGGCACCAATTTCAGTTTGTTATAATGCGACGTTTATGCGCGCAACTTGCAGCCCGTCTTGTCATAATTTATTATTTTAATTTGATAATAATCTCCAATCTATGACGTCAACAAATTTTGGTCCCTACAAAAAAAATGCATTTCTAATACTCCGTACCATGAAATGAAAATTGTGATTCCATCAATAAAATGATGCTTGATTGAAAAAAGTATTGTAAAGATTTTTGAAGTGACCGGAATTTTGTCGGCTGGTTCGAAATTCATCTCTCGGAGGAAAGAAAGTATAATTTGACGTGTTGGGGGCTTGAGAGAAAAAACGCGCCCGCGGCTAAAAAAACTGCGCCTCTCCGAACAGGCTATATTTGATTCGGTTTCCGCGAACTCGTCGATGTCTCGCAGAAGGCTTCCGAGCCCCTCGCTCCGTCGGCCTACGCGTTGGCCCTGCGCCAAACTGGAGGCTACTTCGACGCGAGTCTTCCCGACAACAGGCACGAATTAAATTCGTTATGATGATTCCGATCCATATAAATAACGCTAACGTTTATACCGAATTGCACATTTTAGGCCTCACAAATTATCTCGTTTCAACAAACGTAAATTGAGAGTTGCATGCACATTCTGCGTCGTTTATTTTCAAAACCAATGGAATTTACGATCTCGCTATAAATACGGCCTAAGAGATACTTCAAAAGAGTCAAATAAATGATTTACTTCAAAAAAAAAAAACAACAACAAAAATTGAAACAAAAAAGACAAGTTGATTGTAGGTTTTTCATGTTTTTCGAGATGGCACATTGAATGAATGGTTTTATCAACTTGATCTGATCTGAATATGTCGAGTTGTTCGTCATCGCGTGAGAAAGCACATGGCATCGGTTTATGTACAATATGGGCAGAAGTCGCGCGGTTTAGCCAGAAACTCGTGCTGAGTCAGCTCGGCGTTGCAATAGGGCGCGCGCAGAGCCTCAGCTATTCATCTTTGGTTCGCAGCGGCCGCAACTCCGCAGAGACAGAATCTTCTTTATCAAAAGAAAAAATCCGCAGCCGTACGTTTTTTCCGGGACGCTGAGCTACTTTGCCAAGTCAACTCGGATTAAAATATAGGCCGCCTAATTGATTCTCCGAGCATTTTATTGTCTTGTTGATTGAAAAGAATTGTTCACAAGAGAATAAGGTAGTCGTCGAATTCTAAAATATTCATCACAATAAATTACTCCAATTCACATTTCAAAAAAAAAAAATCTTTCTTTACATTCTTACATTTTGAGATTCTAATTTTGCCTCTCTTGTAAAAAGCTAGAGCTTCATGGGACAACATTTCAAATATGAATTGTTTCCTCTTTGCCAAGTCATTTGCAGTTGAAATGTTATGTAGTTGAATAAAAATGTTTGCATCGTGTTTAACAGTGAGGATTCAAATTTCGTGATAGTGGAATTTAATTAAAACTCGGCGCGAAATATGAAGACTGCGTTCAGAATATTAATATCGTGGAAATGCGTTATAAAACGTTGTCTCTGAGAATGCATGACATCGTTCTCGGCCAGAATACTCTCTTATACGGAGTTATCTGGAGCACATACCCGTTCGTTGCGATCGGTCCAAGATTCTTCAATAATCAGTTTCCGGTTCTTTCAACAAAGTACACATTTCAATCCCAATAAGTTAATTAGCTTTTTTTTGTCTTCATTCTAATTTATTTATAATTAGTTACAACTTACGAAATGAATTATAATATCACGCTGCCGTGTGCCAATATTATTTTGAGATAAAAGCGCTGGGCTTTTGCTAAATCGTTCATTTTTGTATCGCGTAATATAATTGTCTGCGCTGTGATTTGAAATTGGACAGCTAGAAAATGTTGCTTCACGAGAATTGAATATTCGGGATGGCAATGTGGAAAAACGTTCGTTCGAATAACGCGTCGCGCGCAGCACACTAATTGCGTTCAATTGGGTAGACGAGTTAAGTCGGATACAACGAGCTATTAGGCACTTTGTGCCCGAGCGGCTTAGAGGAGGACGCGCACGGATGCACATTTGTCGCGCGAACCATTCACCATCCTTCTGACTATTATTTTATTCTTCCATCTCAAATATTCGTTCGTTGCACTTTCTAGTTAATATTAATATAACTGAAAAATCAATTAACAGGCTTATTCGACACTTCATTTCATTTACAATACACGAAAAAAAAGAAAAAATTGATTCAGCTCCAAACCCAACTTGTACCAATACAAGATAGAATTTTAGGACTGTCGATAAAAAAAATGATTAAACGTTTGCACCAATGTTGAAATAGTGTGGGTGTGTTATTAATCCGTGAAAGATAACATATAGAGGTCCTAATCGCGTTCAACTTGAATATTGTTGTACATTCACGAGTAGTAACCCATACGTTAAAATAGTATTGGTGACAACATTGTCTCACTATTTTTGATTAATGTTTGTAATCCAACTTGACCCAGTATATTTCATTTCTCGTTCATAGCAGATCATTCGATTCGAACTGGAGTTGAAATCTTCCTTGACAGCTTAAAAAATGGTCAATTTGTATTCCACTCTTGTAACTGTGAATATAATTTGTGTGTCCCTATGGTATATAATCTTTAGCTTTCAAAATACTCTGATTTAGTTTCGCTAGAGAGAGTTTGCTCTTTGTTGTCTCTTCAGCCTCTCCCACTGACTGCGTTGATGATTTTTGATTGGCCGGAAGTGACGTCAGAGAGCGCTTTACAACGTGTTCGCTCAGCCTCATAATCCGGATATATTCCGACTTAATTTCCATTGACGATGTCCGTTCGTCTCGTGTGCAACTATATAATGCACTGCATTGTTTTCGCGCTATCAACAATTATTTCTCTCGTTCAATTTTTGTTCACATTTTTTTCGCGTGTCAAAAACCCTCTTTTTCATTGCAACATTCAGCTAAAAGTGAGCTATTTAATATTGAAAAAAGAGTAAATATTTTTATAGGTCAGTTATGAAATGAATGTGTGCTCTAATGAACAAAATCGTTGAAAATCTTATAGCGACATCTCGCGGTTAAATTACAGGAAATGGTAAAAAAGAAAATGATGATCGTTATATTCACTTTGTGTACGCTGTTTCTTCTTTTTTTTTCGCAGTTGTGGAAAAAGCTGTAAGGTATCATTATCCCTTGCTATTCCGTTCTGTCGAGCGTTTACAGTGTCGTTTGGGAGTGGAATGGCTCTCTTTTTTGCGCCTTGCATTTGTGAAAATCATTTTTCATTAT
This sequence comes from Trissolcus basalis, assembly GCA_025266255.1. Taxonomy (NCBI): domain Eukaryota; kingdom Metazoa; phylum Arthropoda; class Insecta; order Hymenoptera; family Scelionidae; genus Trissolcus; species Trissolcus basalis. Next base: position 58,478 of record JAAMPD010000274.1, read on the forward strand.
TTTTTCTTTTTTTTTTCTCAAGAGGTCTATATACCTACAACGCCAAAATTCACACCTAAATTCAAAGAATGATTATTAAGAATGTTTTCATCTAATTGTAATAACAAAGTCATTTATATCTAAAATTTGAAAAAAATTATCACAACAAAAGCGTGACATGTGACGTAAAAATTCGTGTCAACAAAATTGGAACAAGTTGTTTTTATGACGGCGTGATAAAAAAATTGTCAATGTTTTTATTACTTTAACTCTACATATGTTTGAAGAGTTTGTGAAAATTTGATGGTGAAAACCGGTTCTGCAGGTCTTGCAAACATTTAACAACCTTAAATTACTTGGACAAAATTAATTCATAAGTAGTTCATTGTTTGTATTAATAAAATTAAAAGTTAATTAATACAAAGTTAGTTGACGTAAGTTTGATATTCACCCTTGATAAATAGAGACTCATAACAATTTCACTAATGATAATAAAATCATACAGATAAGTGGAAAATTTTGTTGAATCAAATTTGTAAGTAAAAGATTGGCATTATTGTGTTAAAAATTATTACAATATTAAGTATAGAAAAATTAAAATGAATAAAAAACATCTGGTTGGTGGTAGTTTTTACTATCTGCAAATATAGAAATACAGGTTGAATTTGTTTCTATGATAATATTGATTCGCATGAGATTGGGATTGGAATTCGAGCGTGAATAAAATATTAAAACTTAATTGGTCGTGTTTGGTGTGTGCAAACGTAACTCATAGGGTAGAATGATAAACTGTCGTTCGGTTTTGGAAGTAAAATTTGCAGGTTGCGCTGGTAAAATCGACCCGTAGGGAGTCGCTACTCTAAGGCCACAGTGGCGCGACTCTAGTTTACGTTGGAACTTGGCGCGCTGCCAAAATCTCTGTACTCTCTCTCTTGCCGATTCGATCGCAGAGCTCGGTTTACTAACCGATCCAAAAAACGAGGCCCTTGACAAGTAAACAGAGGACCAGCCCAATTTACGGCTCATTCCGAAAGCATTGGTTTCGCCTGCTCCTCATCGACCTCTCCCTTCAATCACAAATGGCGCCACCTTTCGAACCACACCGCATCCATGCCCAACCATTATTTCAACTTGTGCACGTTCGTGCATTCCAAAATGAGACAATTTTTCTTCGTCTGCGTGTGCTTTCAGACTCGAGTTATTGCCATTCGTCTCGCAGCACTGTCTCGATGACGTTCTCCCCATGCTCTTTTTGTTTTCATCTCACTTGACAAAACCCATTCAATCGACTTTTTTTCCCAATAACTATCAATCATTCTTCAAAAAACAACAAATGTACACAAAAATTATTTACCAGATTGTTTCTTCAGATTCAAGTTCAATATCTCCATGATTGTCTGTCTGACCTCCTTCAAGCTTAATTCAACCGCGTATTTATAAAAACAAACTTTGATAAAAAGTGATGACACTATAAAAATGTTAATCTCTTTTTTTTCTTCTCAAATTAGAATGAATTTTTTTTCNGCATTTGAAGTTATTGACGCACTTTGTACTTTACTGTATCACATATGTGTGGTATAAAAGAGGGGACAAACCGGGTCGGGCCCTAAAGAACTACTGGTAGACTCTATTCAACGGACTGTTTTTGTTAACGGACGGATAACTGGCGTTCTTTTGTTCGAACCATGGTAAAGCGCACGAGTAAAAACACTTGATGGCTTCGTATATATTCAACCGTGAAAAAAAATGAATTTACTTGCAAACTTTTTTTTTTTCGCGACGTTATTTTTTTCGCTACTTTGCGAGCGCGTGATCTAATTACTGCCTTGAACGAACACCATGCGATAACTCATAATAAGGAAACTATCTGGAAATATACTTTTTCTTCGAGCATCTCAACTAACGATTTTCAATATTTCGAACAAATAATCAAATTGTTATTCACTAAAGTATGACGCAAGGGGGACAACCCTCGAAGTGTTAATATTAAAAACACTGTTTCGAAGCCGTCATCTGTTATGATAACAACCGAGATCCAAACTTCTGAGCCTCAAGGTCTCCCCTTGTTTTCATTTCTTTTTTTTCCCACGCGACCAAATGAACAATTTCAATCGTCTGGATTTCATTTTCCTCGTCGCAATCTTGATGGCATTTGCCAAAAGATAAAACGTTGATTATACTATTTTGAAAAAAAAAAAAATAATAATAATAATGAGAGTAATTTGGTTGTAAAAAAAGAGAGATTGCATGGTGCTTGACAAAGTGTAAACAAAAATATGTAAAACTACACCACATATAGTGTAATCTGGTTTCACACTAAATGTAGTGTAACTTTGAACTTCAGAAATGATAAAGTTACACATGGAGTGGAAAGTTATATTTGAAGTATGGATGACGGGTGATGAACATAACCTATAAATGTTTTTATAGAAATTATTCGTTGTTCGATCAGCAACATATACTTTTTATTTACAAAATATTATATTTAATTTTAATTTAATTTTAAATTAGATAAAACTAATATGAAAAGTGTAATTTTACACTGAGTGTCGAAAAACAAACTGTATTTAATGTAATCTTAAACTCGAGTGTACACAGAAAAAAAAAACTAGAAAACAAAATTAAGTATATTTTACTTGAATTTAGTTGAAAATATTAATTTCAAATGGATGTACTTGAATTTAGTAATGAGAGATTTAATTTAAGTAAAATGTACTTCATTTCAAGATAGCTTTTTTTTCAGTGTAACTTTATTCTAAATATCGGTTAAAATGTCGTGTAGTTTTACATTTTGTTTTGCAATGCAGAATAATATGATATAACCTTGGTAGCTTTGCGAAGGATTTGCAATGTGAATGCACTCTTAGGATGCATCTGACTCGAGCGAATTTTCGCACTCGCGGCGGCTCGCTCGTTTGGCCCGAAGCCAGCCATCAATACGAATTAGAGTATTTAGCTGGTGATAACGAAGACAAAGACGGTACCGATAAAACGACTGATCTGAGTCGTAGCTTTTTTAGTTTGAGTGTAATCCGGAAGAATGGTTGGTCCAAAAGGACAAATTGTGTCGGATCTGGGCGGCGATGCACGATCTCCGATTGATCGAAGGTCTAATTGTGAATGAGCTCTTATTTTATTGCCAGCAGATTCACGATTCAAACTTATTTATATCGGCTGAGAGATACAAAGACCAAAAGGCCAGATCGGTGATTATAAAAGCATCACACGTGGCGACGAATCCGATCAGCTGGTGCGTGACGCGGCATTTTTCGTTTGAACCGCACAAACATATTCTTTGTCGCTCTAAATCCGATGACTTGGGATATCGTTTTCTTACAAATAGATCTTACTCCCAGTTCAATTGTAAACAACGTTTTTTCTGTTTAGATAGAAAGTAACCAGCTGCATTGGATGCGTCACGTTCATGAATTGCAAATTCGTTGATTGAATTTTGGTCTTTGCTGAAATTTATGTCGTTAATATTATTATCTCGATGGGAATTGATAATGTTGTTGATACAACTTAAGGAAATTTGAAATTTTGCATTGTAAATTGGTGCAAACAAACAACGAGGTAATTGATTTTGCATTACAACTATAATGCCCGAGAGAAAATAAAATAGAAGACATATTTGTTGTATAGGTGACTGGGAACGAGCTAGAAGCTTGGGTCGCTGGACCTAAGAGTAGTTGAGTAGTGTGACTGTGTGTATTTAACAAATTTGGACGGATATTTTTAGATGAGAAAAAAGGGGCAGTGCGAAGATTATAGCGCATCTGGCCATAGAGTTAACACTCGTCTCGTATGCTATTGATTGCATTTATTCTTGGCGCCCTTTAGCGTCAAATCTTGAGTTGAAAATTTCGCTTGTGTGTGTTGGTAAGCTCTCTTCGTAACGAAGGGCTTTCGGAGCCGTCGCGCCGGAAGTACCTTGGCACTATTTTGTTGCAATATAACGAATCGATCGAGCCGCCAAAGTGTCTTAATCTTGCGATTAAATTTACCCACTCGCGTGCCTTCCATATATGTTATCTGCCTTTGAATGCGAAATTAGTATCAATTTCTTGATTTTATCAGTCTCAGGTTGTGTCGCTCATTTTAATGAAGCGATTTTCAACTGTTCCATCACTGCTCGCTCTTTGCTAATCATGGTTTTGCATGTTTTAATCAAATCTAATAATCAAACTAAACATAAAAAAAATAGAAAGCAATAAATATATTGCAAACAAAAATTGCTGGAAAAAGTGATAAGAGATCTTATATATTGCAGGGTGTGAATCCCGATCCAAAGATAAACATGTTGATTTGTACTCAAATACTTTGTAGTTCTCGGGGGAATAAAAATTTTTTATGTATGTACACATCGACTTGGGTTTTCATGGAAGATATTAAAGGAAGGTAATCCCCCGATTGTTGTAGCACCGTCTGGCAGTAAAACTCAAGCAGCACATAAAATACAAATATAAAGAAAAATAACGGAGTTATGTGGAACGTGATGGACAAACAAATGTTCGGTAATTGATAGCGCGTGGGATCGATCGCCACCAATAAAAAGTGCACCGCGTGTTTCTTTAATTAACAGACGGACGTTCCGAAGGGCTCGATTCTTTTCGTCGATAACATATTCATCAATTTGACGACGAAATATGCTACTTTCTAGATCTGCGCCTTAATGATCCACTTCTTGTAAAACTTGCGCTGCTATTTGTTTTGCCGATAAGAGTCTCGGTCGCACTTTCCTTGTACTTTCTTTGCACCCTCGTCATCCATGCTAACGAGCTTTTAACTCTAACGGCGATCACTCTTCTGATCTTATAATGTAAATTAAATTACCAAAACATTATCTTAAATAGTATATACTTACTTCGAGAGAGAGAGAAAAAAAAAAAAGAATGTTCAAGCCAGCATATAAATATTGTTATTTTTATTCGGAAATGACCAATTTGATTTGAACTGAAACGAGTTTAAACTGATTGTTTGTTATATAATTTGTTGGTGCCAAGTTAAGACCGAGCGTAAAATCAAAGCTGGAGATTTGGGTGCATGTGGCGTATATAATGGGGTCGCAAAATTCAACTTGAAACTCTAGACTGGTCTGCACGTGTTCGTTATCGCGCTGTCAATGTGAGGCGTCGCTTCTAAGTCAGTAGCAAGAATTGTACCAAGATTACGTCGACCCGACGTCCGAGCGACTTGACACTTTGAAAATGAGATTAGGCAGCACGTCTCCCGTCCATCTCTTTCAACTGCGCCAATTTTTCTTCCTAAGCCACAAGCGTCCCTCACAAAGTTGCCATAACTAAATCATAAATTATTATCTCGATCTCACAAATTCAATTTTCCATATTACTCTGCGTCGATTTACTTCTATATAATTGTAGCATTTTGTGTATTTAGCAAGTTGAAATAAAAGCTGTAATGTTATATTTGTTGAAAGAAACAAAAAAGTTGTTGACATTGAGCAAATATTGTAATTAGCAGTTGAAAAAGTGACGGAACAATTTTTGATAGTGAAAAAGAAGAAATGCAGTTTGAAGATGATTAAACTAACCAGAAAGTGCGATTAAGCTTAATTGAGTAGAGAGATGCATGAGAGGAAGGAGAAAGGCAAGAAATGAATAGTAGCAAGTTGGGAAGCTCGAATTTCTATACGTGTAAATGAACGCGGGGGTTTTTTATGTCATCATTTGAGTGGACAGGACTGCGATGCTATTTACCGCGGACGTTTACGGCGCACGATAACGTACAAAGAAAAGCTTCAATAAGTTTGTCCGAGCGTTACAACAGCGACGTCGAATTCATGCTTTTTACGCGCCTTGAGTTTGTCCGTGTGAATGAGTCGGTGTCAATTTGCAAGATTCACTGCGACAAGGGGTAAAAACAAAGAGCAAAGTTTTGCAATTACACGCCGAGTGCTTTTTACCCTGGCTTAACTTTGTTTGCACTGGATTTTTAATTTAATTGAACGCAACAGCTTTTATTAGTGAAATTACTTATAGAGCGACGCTGGATAATAAAAGTTTTACACCCACACTTTTGTCCCTTTTCTTCTGAACTTGATGAACCAATAGTTTCATCATTTCTGTTACTTACTGTCTGTCATGTTCAATAAAACCGATGCAAACAACGAAATGTCTGATTTTTTTTATAAATGATTCAAAAGATTTGTATTGTTATGGAAGATGATTATGGATTGATAGAATAGTGATTGAGTGATGGCGAACAGATGGTTCGCGATATTCAGATGAAATATGACGGGAGGGATTGAGATTAAGAGAGTGACGCGTTGCTAAGTAACAAATATGTTTGATTGTTGCAGCACATGGTGCAGACTGGGATGGCTGCGCCTTATGCTGGGGGAGTGTTTCCTTCACCGGTGAACGGGGTGACAGGTGTCGTTAGTTCGGCGAACACTGCCGGAGATGTGAAGTCACCCCCGGCCGTGGCCGTCAAGGAAGAGAGCAGTGGCGCGCCGCAGCAACCACCCCCTGGAGCTCCGCAAGTGCCGCCACCATCGGGAGCACCGCACACAGCAGCACCCGGACAACCACCCTCTACCACCAGTTTTAGTCCACCACCACCCCCAAATGGCGTTGATCAACAAACCATCGTGAGTATCATATCACCTCCTGCTCATTATCCCACACGCAGAAAAAAAAACACATTATATGAATTATAAAGCTTATCAATAAAATTACTATTACTTATTGTAATCTAGATGTATGTGTAGCTTTTGAGAAATTTGAATATCATTTTCTAATCATTTTTACTACATGATCCTAAAGAGAAAAAGTAGATGACAAGTGTGAATTGGCCTTTGTATCGATTGAATCGATTGATCGCATCTTTCAGCTAAATTCACTTTCGTTCCTCTTTCCTTATTGGCTGATTTCTTGAGAGCCTAAATTTGAATTCGCAATTGTATATATAATTGTATTGTAAATTTTCTATTTTTCGTA
>JAAMPD010000275.1:0-65270 GCA_025266255.1 Trissolcus basalis
CAGTTTGCGATTCAATGTTGCCGGAACATGAACGAGATAACCTTGAGTGAACCATTTTGTCAACCGTCGAAATAAGAAAAATTTAAGCAACCGTCAAGTAACGTTGCCGAACGTTGCAAAATATTTACAACCGTTACCCAACGTTATTTTTCAAAAAGCAACGTTACTTTGTTTCATGAGGGTTATAACATTAGGATCACTTCCATATTTTGAATTTAAATAGTCTAGGGATAGAACTTTCAAATTATGATGTTTTTGAAAAATCGATTTTTTCATAATTCTAACTGCAGGTAACCCCTTCTTGTTTTTCCACTTTTTTTAAGACTAAAATGTCAAGCGCCCTTCAAGCGCTCTTCTTCATCAGATTTCAAATTTCGTATAATGAATACTTATTGAATAGAATTTTCTATAATTAATTTTCGGATTTTTAATAGTACAAATACTACGGAAATACAGAAGTGCTTTGCAATTTTACCAAATAAATATTTTTATTTGAAAACTATTTCTGATAAAATATTTTTACAGTATCATTTATTTATATTTTAAGCTTTGTCCAATTTTGGTCTAAATTTGTTGTTGAAACATCGACTATTTGTGAAAAAAACATAATTTTACGGAGCATGTTCAAACGATAATTTCGATTTTAACTTCATTATTCGTAAATAATAAATCAATATTGTCAGTTATGTTATAGTAATTATTCATTTATTACATTGTTATGCGTGATAAAAGGTTCTGAGAAGCAAGTTACCGAAATGTTGATTGACCGTTGACTGAAATAATCAAGTTATAACAAAATACTAACAAATGTTAGTTGATCAAAGCCTGCTGTGGATAATTTAACATGATGTAAAAACATCTAATTAACTGTATACATTAAAAGGGTTCGCTAAAATTCACTTTTGTAGCTAAGAGAGCTAGATTTATTTGATAGTACTGTCTGATATAATTCTGGGTTTTAAAATGATCAAAGTTCTGCTGCATTTCGTATAAAATAGGAAAAAAACTACGTTATTCCTGAAAATCTTGCATTCCTATTAATGTAACGCAACGTTTTTTGTTTCATATTGAAGATTGTAATTTTTGGCAATAAGTACAACAAAATTATAGCAGTATAATTACAGTGTCTTAAATTTATGTATTTTGCAATATCCCAGGCTGGAAAACACTTTATTTTATGCAAAATTTGTTTAAATTGGTGATTTGATTAATCACAAGTGCACTTACTTGGTTTTTCCGAAATTTATCACACTTAACTAGTTATTCCCAATTTTTTTCACTTCACTGGTTTGGTTTTTATGCAATTGTCACTCGAAATATTTAGTAAAACTATGTAATAATGTTGGGGATAAAACTTTGAATCAAAATAAACATTTAAGTCAGAAAATCGCATTTTTTGGAAAACGTCAATTAACTGGTTATTCCAATTTGCCACGGATTTTTATTTTCAATTTTTGGTTTTGATTTTTTGTTTTTGTTTACTGATGTTTGTTTCTTTTTTGCTTAGTCCACGCAAAACGCGTAATAAACAGTTTGGACCGCAAGCGAAATTTTGTGCAAGAGAAAAATGGCGAGCAAACTTGGGCAAAGTTTAGCGGTCAAACTCCGAGCGAATTAAAGGGAAAGACACGGGGTGCAGAACAGACGAGCAACACGAATTCTCGCACTCGCTAGTGACAATGAGGATTCGCTGCTTTGCGGATTCCAAGCACGAGCTTCACGACTTTATTTCACGGAAGGATTTTGAACTAACTATAACAGGTCGGCGTGACAACGCTTACCGGTCAACTTTTCTGACCGGTGTTCAAATTCGCAAATAAATCAAATGGAAATAAATAAAAGCTCATAAATCAATTAATTTCTAAATAGCGCTATTGTTAGACGCGAATTCAAAAACCCATTGTCATCGATAGCGATCTTTTGTTTACTTTATTAAACTTTTTTTTCCCTATCATTTTTTATCCGTCATTTTCGAATTATGATCCTCACTGTTCCATCATGAATATTCCGTACAAAAATTATTATCGATGAATGACAGTTGTTAATGTAGATTATTACGCATCGCAACTTTTAGGTCATTAAAAAATTCCGCCGCAAAATTTAATAATTCATAATGCTTTCAACGAATCAAAAAAAAAAAAGACTGACATGAGAGACACACAAGGATGATCTCTATCCGCTCGGAAACTCAACCATTATTCGCTGAAATTGAAAATTTGTTCCGTACTTTTTTTACTTCATCTATGACCTATATGTTAAACTGATACCGTAGTGCAAATTAATGTACAAGCTCTGTGGCGTAATATAAAATAATAGAGAATCAGCTGTTATTAAATTTGACGAAAAAAGAAGATGGAGGGAAAAAAGTTTATGACTTAACTAATTCAATCATTTGATGAACATTAATACTCACTTATACCAACGATCCAAACAACGTCTCAAACAAAAGTTCCGAACAAGTTTTAGCCGTTAATGGGTTAATCTGATCTGAAATTCTATTCACCTTCGTAAGTATTTATGAACGAGATAAATTGCACAGAAAATCAATTTGATAGTCAGAAAGCTTCGAAAACTTGGAGAATCTGGTAATAAGACGCTGCGCAATCTAATGCGAAGCTCTTATATATTTCATAAAATATTGGTAATTGGTATATTTAACCCAAATAACTCGCGCGCATTGAACTCGAAATGTGTGCCAAATCAAGCAACGCGAGGATCTATCATTAAAGAACTCTGCATTCTCGTAATATCAAAGTAAAAGAACATAAGTACACAATAATCAGCTGTAAAGTATATTTCGGACTGATAAATCCCACTCATGGACAAAAATATATTTTAAAATACATTATACATATATTTTCTATATATTCTATATCTATATTCAATATTCATATATATTCTAAATATATGTCATTTATGAATCATTTATAAATAAATTTTATAGAAAAAAAATTATAATCAAAAAATATTTACAAGTCTATTTTTCTCTCTGTTCCAGAAAAATAAATTTCAAAATATATTGTATGGATATTTTCTACATTTATAATATATTCCTATATATTCTTGATATTATTCATTTTCAAATTATATAATTAAAACCTAATATGAAAAAAACCTAACCTAAAAAATATCATTTTAAAATGGAATTTCATAAATTTTATTTTTAACTGTTAGAACAACCCTAGTGAAAAGGATCATATATTGTCCATACATAAAACATGTATTGACAATATATCATCCATATATTGTTCAATGTATTGACAATATATGAACAACATATTGACCATACATAGACAATATATTGCCAATCTATGAAAAATATATTAATTTTTTTGGAACATTGCTAATATATTGCCAATATAGAGTCCATATATGGTCAATATATTGGCATATATTGTCAATATATGATTTTATGAAAAATAATATATTGTCAATCTATTGATAACATATGGACAATATATGATCTTTTTTACTAGAGCAGTCTATATATAAAATATAGTTAATGAAATACGGCTGTCACAGTGTTGATATATGATTCGGTGAAAATCATAATTTGAGAAGATGGAAAGGGATTCATTAATTTGCCATACCAATATTTTTATCATCCCACAAAGATAATCATCGCGAAGTTTTGCAGCCAAGGCGCATTTCTAAACTTTATCATAAAGAAGCTCGTGGCTTCAGCACGATCCAACAAAATAGCTCGTGACAAATCTTAGCCCAGTCGCTTAAGCGCATAAAGCTCTTCTTATCCGGCGTTTCTGAAGAGTTGGAACGAACCCCTCTCTCCCTCTTTTGAACTGCCAGCGACCCCACATTTTATTTCCCGGTTTGGTCCGGGCGAGTTGTAATGCGCGAGGGCGAAGCCAGCAGTTCAACGAAATGATTCTATTAATTTTTCCATTGGAATCGGCACTCGTGCATGGCGTGTTCCCATCCCTGGCAAAGTTAAAAACAATCCCAAGTTACGCGAGGATCGATAGCTCTGCATTCCAGTCCGATTAAATCGCGCGCGAAATCGTCCGCCAATAAACTTGTGCAATTTAATTTTTTTTTTTTTTACGTCTAAACGCGTCGTGAGTCGGACGGTGTGTGACATAAGTGGAATTCCTGTACGCACATGGTTTTCAAGGCCTTGGCTCTTGCGAATGCAAAGATTGATTGCAATGAGCGTAGGTCGCGAATCCGAGACTGAATGAGGGGACCAACGTGTAACCGTGCCCACGCATCTGCTTACATTCGGACAACTCTATTGTCTTTGCAGAGGCACTAGCTGGGCTAAGCCTAACGAAGTAACGGTCCATCGTTGCCCAACCCGCGATACAAATTGATCTGACTTGGTGTACCTTCAGTTCATCGCCTTACTAATTCCATCTCGTATTCGTTTCTGCTCTACTTAAAATAACATTTGAAAAACAAATGTTAACATCAGAATGAAAAATTAACGTTGAACTGAAATTCTTGCGATATAGCCCCGAGCCAAGGGAAACGATCCGAAAATGTTGAAACTGAACTGATGGATGAGTTAAAAAACAAACGTTAAAATAAACTGCGATAAATGGTAAAACCATCACCGTCAATTATAGTGGCTGCGTGAACGGTCCGAGATCGAGTACAATCGAAGAAGGTACATTTTCCGTAGGAGGAGTAGACAGACTATTTTGACAGGCACCTCCTCGACCTCTGTGGACCTCGGATCATCAATCACCGGTTCAGATCGACGTGCTAAGAGCCGAAAGAATCGTGTGATATCTTGTACACAACAAGCTGATTACAAAAAATCAGTTTACGTTTATGAAATGAGCGCAACCCGATAAAGTGAGATGTCAAGGAAACAGATCATTATAGAATTGAGATCGAAATCGATATGGGGATGAGGGCATACATATTTTGTTTCATTGAGTTGGAAAGATTAATTAACTTCTCTTTGTGTACGAGCTGAGATAAAAAAGAGATTGTTTCATTCAATGAACACTTTTATGGTCTCGTGACAGAAAGAGGCAGCGTGAATGAATCAAAAAGGGGGTGACTCTTTGCGTGGGTAGCAAAAAACCCAATATGTCCACCCGAGACGTCATGCGAGAGACAATCAAGCCTGAGGTGACGCCCTCGTGGATAACCTGAGGCATGTGTTCTGCCCTACACTGCGACCAATCTGAATACAATAAAATAGGCGATAAAAATATCAAGGCCATAGAAGTCCAAAAAACAACCGCGTTGAATGTTTGGTTGATTAATAGCTTGTACAATGAACGTGTTTGCGAAGGTGTTGAAGAACATCCGCTGAAATGCACTCAGAAAGGAGTTTAATTTTTATAGAAAACAGACGGTTATATTTCCACCAATGAGATAATTTCTTTTTCAAATCTTCATATGTGAATTTCCATTTAAAAATTGTTTAAACATTAAGGTAAACATTTCCATCAAAATATTAAATTGGATTTCATGATTACGATTTCTATTTGAATATATCAAATGAAAATGTTTTTCTTATTACTGGTAAAAACGCAAATAGATGACTCGTGAATGGTATAGCTTATATTTTTGATCACCAACTATTTTATAAATGTTCCTTAGCTTATTAATCACTCACCGTTACTCTTTATCATAATTAATGTTCGTATGAATATCACTGATATTTGAAATGTAGTATCATAGTATGTGTATGAATGTATAATAGAAAAACTCTGTATATTTCTTTTCTTTTTTCATTTGGTATTCTGGAGATTGATTTATTTTTGTAATTTGATTTTTAGCCAAACTAAAATACCAGAGGCGAAACGTATTGAAATAAATAAATAAATTATACAAAAATAAAAAAAATGAAAGATATAATTTTTTTGCACAAACCTTTTTGAATATCAATTGCAATGCATTCACATTAATATAATACGCAATTATAAATTTGTATTATAAAATATGAGATTGTCATAGCCTATAAATATACAAGTTATTATGTTACAGAAAGATTACAATTTATTACAATATATTGATTTACTGATGTTCATCTTGGGTTATTATGAATATAAATTCCTAAAATTAGAATTTGACGATAAACAAGGAACCAAATAATTTATTCTATAAATTTGTTTACCGTATTTGTTTAAAGGATTTTAAAAATTAATTTCGTATTTTGTCAATGAAAATGCATTTGGCTGATATTCAGAATCATTTTGGTCCAATTTAAGAGAATTGTTTTCAATGTTAATTTTTTTTAATGTTTATTTACAGACCGGCCTGTAATGGTCGTGGCAGTGGACCGCAAGAGAGTGATGACACCGTACGTACTCATCGCCTGGGCGTCCAAATTTCCTACGTCACTGACCCAGAGAAATTAAAACAGTCAGGATAAACAGAACAAACGTGCCGTCATGACACCTACGGTGCGATGTTTACAAATTTCAAAGGTTTGTATTTACACTTTCAGCTGAGTCATTATTATCAAGTAGAAATTCAATTACCGTCAGTTTAGACATTTGGAGATTCGAAAACATTGACGGTTCGTCAATCCTAATCCGGACAGGCAGAATGAAATCGGACCGTGTACTGAATTTCAAACGTAAAAAATAAAACGAAATGTTGACAAACATTTATTAAAATAAGCGTGAAACTTTTGCCTCTAATTTGTAAATAACTTTCGGGGACTTTCAATTTCGGAGCTTGTTCAAGTCTCAGAAGGACCTTCCATAAAAACTTTTGAACCAGAGAATTAGAAGACGCTCTAACTAACTTTGATCCTTAGAAGACAAGACACCTTTGAACTTTTTTCTATTTTGAACGTCTATTTGGTAAGAGTGAAACAAATGAGGGGGTGTATGTCGAGTTCTAAAACCGATGCACGAGACACAGTCTCCGTGCATCTCGGGGGTCCTGATAATTGCCGTGCTCTTCAACTGTTATTATTAAGCCGATTATCCAAGGGGACACACGTCCGCGCATATAATTTGCAAAAGCCTCTAATTATAGGTTAGTGGTACGCACAGACGAAGTCTTGGAGGCGAAGAACAGCGTTAGAAGGCACCGATGTAAAGGGTGAGGCCGAATCCAAGCGTCTTTCTCTCGTCTCTTTTATTCTTTCGCCTACGCGTCAAAGCCGGCTTGTTCTCTCGCGCATTATCATTAGCAACGACTCGTCTCTTTTATTTCCCCAGTTACATCCCCGAACTTTAATTGTAGAATGTAAATCTGCAAAGAAGTTCCGCTTACGTTATAACTTGTTATAACCATTTTTTTTACAGTTCAACAAAGCGACCAAAAGGTATATAAAACCGTAAGAGCTAAATAGATCTTCATCATCGATGGACCCCGCCAAGGCCCGAGTACAATGGACCCTGAAACATTTTTTTTGGATTGAAAATCAAATCTCACTATTAATCGCATGTCAATGATGAGGTTAGAGACAGAGGTAGATTGGACTATTCTTTATTAGATAAGCCTTGATCGAGGATAAGAGAGAACGAATTCAGACTAGGTGGGCAAAAGTGAACCCGGACGAAATCAAACAGATTTGTCTCTTGAGTGGGCCCCTTTGTTTGGGTTTGGAGTCGCCGTAAACAGTGTTATTATGAATGATGGTCCTAGGCGACAAAGGTGGGACTTTTTCCACCTCTGGGTAGGAAAAAAAAGTGAACGTCGCGGAGGCGGTGGTTGTGTGGCTCGCGGCCTGTGTTTCTCATATGTCTGAACCTTCGAGGGGCAAGGGGCTTCGATGAGTGACGTGAACATAATGACGCTTTGAGCTCTAGTACGACGTCTGGGTAGACGCATGCTTCATACATGCAGATGGAGGACGACTGCGAGTCTCTCGGTACACGCCTCCGGGAACATTGTCCTCCTCGCCCAGGGTGAGGAGATAATCGCGGAATTAAGGGCCAGCGACACGTAATGGAGCGCTCGGTTGGTGCAGACAAACTTAACATTGACGTCCAATAAACAACTGCTGCACCTGCGTCAAGCAGATAACAGAGCCCATCTAAGGTAATAGCGAAAAGCGACGCGAAGCATTCGCGGAATTTCAGTTGCGAAAGTACGCACCACGGTTACCGCTTTGCCTTCGTCCTCACTCTTCTATTAGGTGATCTGCCGATAGTCGTTTGGAGTCCTACAGATTTATTAAGAAGGGTTCGAGATGAATTGGTGAAATTCGCGCGGCTACTCACGATTTATGTGAAAGACGGCTGATTGATGTCCGTTTACTTTGACGAAAATTTTTACGATCAAATTGAATTCTGAAAAAATTTCGAAACACCCGTGATTTAAAGTGGATAAATATTGAAAGAAATTCAGTCCCGGTAAGAATTTCAGTTTGATATATCGCGAATGACAGTATGATGATTTTTAAATTTGTATTTGAAAATAAAAAGAAAAATAAATGTCCGTAACGTAAATTCCACACAATTTGGTCACAAAATTGTCCAAGAAATAAAACAGTATGTTTTTCATTGTTCAACCAGTTTTTCGTTTTTTAAACAGAAAAGATACATTTTTTAATCGGCAAAATTATATTCAAAAATAGTTGAGGAAAATAAATTCAAATTTGAAAATAAAATAAAATATAGTTCATAACAAATAAAATGTATTGAACAAATAAAATATATAATAATATGTTGGTTTCTGATGATCGGTTTAAGTAAAACAAACTAAACGCAGAATCATACACAATTCATATAAAAATAGTTGTGTATATTTCTTCTTATTCATTCAAACATATATTTCAAATTGACTCCAATAAAAAAGATTAACACAAGTGTTTTCTCTGGTTTATGAACGATTCTATATCGAACTGGTGTGAATTTATTTCTATGTAACTAGTCTATAAACGATTTATCTCAGGATGAAAGAGCAGTACAATTTTATAATAAATGTTTCTTCAAAACAATTTGTTATTTTTTTCTTATACTTTAGAGCTGATTTCATTTGATGATTTCTTCGAAGCAAAGGATTTGGGAGTAAAAAATAAAGATAATTTTCTCCACACTCAGAACTGTGCTGAGTTGAATATATACCTCATGGCAACACCTGAGCGCACCTGATTCTGAGAGAGGAGATTGCGTGGGTTTCCGCGGGTTCTCCAGCAACTGGTGCGTGTCTATCTTGGTGTGTTCGGAGTTTGTTTCTCGCACGGTGTTTATCGGACTATGTCCAGGAAACGGGCCAGTTACGCAACGCACCGATTGAGATTGAAAAATGGATTTGAAAAATACCAGTTGATCTTCCTTACGACGACAGCTTTCCAAGAACGACGAGTTTTGCTTATCATTTAACAGGGATTCACTATCTCGCGCACTGAAAACTGTCTTCCGACTTGACGCCATTTATACACCTGTCTTTGGAAAATTTCAGTAATCGGATCAATTTATATGACAAAATGATTCCAATAATTAGATGACATTTTTACAATTTTTTATTCTTCTAAAACATGGAAGATACATTAAATGAAATAAAAGTATTTTCTGCTACTCTGATTAAAAAATTTTTATTTGTTACGTAAATGGAATTTATATCTTCGAAAAAAACTCGTCAGTTTGATAATAAGTTCGTTCTCTGAGAACATTTCGAATGAACAAATATTAATAAGACTGCGTACAATGTTAAAGAGCGTTGTTTCCCTTCCTCTCGAATTATGGCACAATGTAAGTGTTTTTTCGTCTACAGGATGCCAGGATGAAGACAGAAGTCGAAGAATCATCTGAGAGGTTGCTCCAAGGAACACGGTTTCATCGAGCATTATATTTGTCTTCTGGTGGGCGGGCTTGGGCCACAGTTTCAAGCCTGATCTGCAAGTCACGAGTTAACAATAGTTCAAATAATAACAAGTCCAAACTTGAGGTTTTTCGAAGTATCTTTTGAATGAGAAGGAGAAAAAGGGTGGGAATTGCTACCATGCTACTCGCGTTGAAAAGTTTTTCGACAAACAAAAAAGGAGTAAAAAATTTTGAGACACACGAAAAATTGTTTTTAATTTACTGAAAAATATCTTCAATAATTCTTAAGTGCCTAACTTTGAGATAGTTACCAACACAAAATAAGATATTATTGTCTTTATTTGAGAAATTAATTTTCCAAGGTTTTTTAATAGTTAATTAAAGAAATATTATTTCAATTTGATCCTTAATATGTTGAATTAATTTTTTTATGAGTCGTAGTTAGTGTTTATATGATGTTGCATAATTCAAATTTGATTTGATATTTATATAAATGTTATTATTTTTTTATTTTTTACATTTTAGATATAAAAACGAGTATATTAGGAATTAAAATTATCAATAACCAAGATGCATCTTAACGTTAAAATCATGTCGATGTTTATGCGACAGGAAAGACTTGAAAGTTGATCGGAACGTCCGTAAAAATCGGGAGATAAGGTGATTGGCTTCAGTGTGTAAAAAGTATACATAATATTAAATTTAAAGTGTGAATTATGTTGGTTTAGTGCACGCAAAAATGTGCGCTTATATGCGAGGCGTAAAATTTGAATAATATTTCGATTCTTCGAACATTTACACCGGCCGTTTATTATCATCTATCAAATTTTAACGTTACATTTACGATCATTTTATTAAACAAGCGGGTTGACGAACAAAACGAGATATTCGACTGCGCAAATTTTGTAATCCGTGATGCAACGTGTTCTAATTACGCGGATCTATCATTTGCATATGATTTTTCTCACAAGACGTTTCGGAGCAACAAAAAGTGATCATGTTGGTTTTTTGAATATACATTCTGAAAAGGCAACGGTAACGGTCACCGATGAGTTATCGGAAGCTCCGTCCAATTGATTTTTGCATCGGTCGCATTTGTCTTTTCAGGTGACGTCGGTGTACGTAAAACTTTATTTAGTGTTTCACATTGCCATAAAGATTACTATATGGATGTTAACCGTAAGACTATGCAACTGCTATCGTGTGCTTCGGTTGGGCCCACCCACAACGCACGATCTCCGAGAGCTACTCTTCGCTACCGGTATTGAATCCGGTACATTGTTTTTCTTCGGTCATGAGAAACAGAATATTATTTACATCGCGAATTCGCATGCTAAAATTTTCTCGTAGATTGTCAACGTTTTGCTCAAAGCAAATTTACTAAACTTGCTATAAAGGGAAAGCAACCCATGTAAACATTACGAAATGGGAGGAACCCTTTTTTGTTCTGCCTTTCTTTTATCTTTTGTTACGTTGCGATCAAGAGCAATTTATCAGTCAGAGCCATCCAACAGGTAAAATAAAACATACAATGACTCTTCTCTCGATAAAAAAAAAAGTCATATAATTTGATTCAAAAATGTTTCGACTATGACAATTTAAGTAATACATATATATATAACACATAACCATTTCAATTAGTGTGAGCTTTTCTCTTTGTTATGAAGTGCTAAGAATTACAACGCGTTACTGTCCAACAAACAAGACATGACTCGACATTTTTAAATAGGTAATTCTACGTTCCTATTTCTCTCTACGCTAGGATGTATGCAGGCTAGCATATTGGCAGGTTCGAATAGTTCCGTTCCCTGACTTGTATTATGATATACCTGTCAAACAGCTATATATTTCTTTCAACGTTTACAATGTTTCACATCTTATTATTGCTGCGAGTGTTCAAACTATTTGCGTTGAATATTATTTCTTTCCAAAAATCATTGCTTTTATGATCACATATGGAACTGTCATTCAGAACGGTCGTTCATAGTACAACTGTCAAATTCCACATTTTCTTTGTCACTAATTAATCGCCTCATTAAAAAGCTTTTTTTTTTAATCCCACATTTTCAATCATCTTATTCCATAGATTGATTATAAACTGATTATGAAGAAGGGCTATCTCATGTCATATTAAAATAATTCCAAAGTGGCAAGAATCAAAGTTAACAAGCTAGCGTTGGCGATAAATCACTCGTACGAAATGAATTGGCTTTTTTAAATAATCATGATAATGAGGGTTAATCAAATTCATAAACCAACAATGAATCAAGCACTTGTAACGAGGAATATCGAAAGCGTATTGACTTTGAAAGCGCGTAAAACGGTGTGGAAGAATAGCGTGAGGATGAGTAGAGGCGGCCTCCTGTGCGCGGTAATGGCACCTAATACGGGCACGTACGTACAAGAAGAAGGTATAGTTTATAGTGATTACACGGGGTCAGGTCTCGGCAATAAACCATGGCGTGGTGGCCATGAGTGCGATCGGCGCTGCAGGCCCAGCGCCGGGCAACGTATCGCCTACGCGAGTCGCAACTGCTACAAGAGCAAAGCGAATTCTAAAAGTTAAAAGGACCATGACGCTGGCGGCACAGCCTGCCAGAGTTGAAAAAAAAGCAAAATCATAAAAAAAGATAAAGAAGTAAAAAAGCGCGAGCGTGTCAGTTGCGGAGGACGGCGACGCACACGCACATGTACATGTATATATGTGAGTTTGCAAGTAGGTGCACGAGTGTACACACACGTACACGGTGGAAGGGAGAAGGTAAACGAACCAGTCGCACCGATACGAGAAAGATGAAGCCGGGCTGACGGAGCCGCAATACCGGGAGCCATCCTACTGGAATTTAAATAATAATTATAGTGTTTAATATCATACGCGAGGGAGCTCACGAGTCCAGACGCAAGCCTCGCATCTTTTTGTGCCGCCAGGAGACCCTTCGCTCATACCATTTCTCTCTCACTTATTTTTTATTTGTCATTTTTTTTTTTTCATCTTTTAAATGGTAATATTGTTCAGCAGGATCTTGAGCTCATTTTCGGGGCTCAAATGCCGGAAGGCACACGGATGCTAATTATCTCAATCAACCTAGAAATCATATTCGAAATGTTTATGAATTAGATGAGACAAAAACATTTTATATATAAAGTGGTGTTTCTGAACGAATTAACGAGCGTATGGAAAAGCGAGTTTCGACCAAGTCGATGGTGTTCGATGTTTTTCTCTCTCTTCGCTTTGACATTGCAGATAAGAATGTCAGGTACAATTATACCGACGTAGTAAAACCGCTTTATAATGAGTTCTGCCTATTATCTTTTTTCCGAACGAACACGAGCATAAATTCTAGCGCGTTTCGTAATGCTCAAATCGTATCAATAATTGTCGTCGTGGAATGTCAATTTGTTCGCATTTTTATAAAGTTCAAAAAAGGAAGAACTTTTCTTCTACCTGAAAACGGAAATGATTAACTTTTTAACAAGGATAACAATGTATCTCGCTGGATGCAAAAATTAATTTTTCTCTTTCTCTTGGCAGACTCAATGAAGCGTGCGAGACAGAAGCGAGATGATGAATTCCACCGGGCTGACAAACTGACGTTCGGCGTGGTTGACAAAACAGTAAAACGTCAATGGCGTGCAACAACGCTTCGCGCACAAATAACTTACATGACGCGTACGTTCCTCGAACAGGAATAGAAAAATAAATATGTGAGAAGAAGTAAAATGAAACAACGTCGTGTCAGCCTGCGAGCGAAGTTGTACACGTCTGTCGTTAATCAATAAGCCTGTTTCGTATCTAGCGACCAATAAATCAATGGGCTTCCATTCATAAATAGTTCTTTTTTGTCTTTTTTTCATCTTATTCTTTTTGTTTGTGCATTGAAGCGTTTCTTCAGATTACGAGTTCATTAACAGGAGTGAAATTCTTGTATTCAATTTGATGTACGCGACAATATGTATCGAAGAATATCCACCTGCTGTCAAAACAGAGGGAGAACAAAAACAGTGCTGTCTCGTTATCCCCATCGGTCCGGAGGAAAGAATCACGGAAAGAGATAATCCGGCTATTAGAGGTGTCCTCGAGAGATTTCAGGGGACGTCGAGCCAATAGATCGACTTCGTCCGTCGATGAAGTCAAGGGAGGTTAGGTCGTTCAAATGGGTTAGCCCGAGTACTGACCCCAATTTGTCCTAACAGGCGAGCGACACGTTTCTTCTTCATCTCCTTATAGTAAGTCGTCCTTCAGTACAGAAAAGCTCTACGTTTGCTCATTCTGATTGTACCAACTAAATCTTGCTGATTGACCATTTGGATACGCTTTAACGAATTGCTGAGACCGACTTTTGACCTTTCAACTAATGATCTGTTTAACTTCTTTCCTCTCTTCAAAAATTGAACAAATCTTGAATGATTAAAAAAATTTTTTTTCATATTTTCATATAAGAAAAAAAATGTGTTTGCGTAGAAAACAGGATGGACATTTTTTTGGTAGGATATTTCCAGGCAACTTTTTCTGAGACAAGAGTTATCAGAGAATATCAATTATTGCTCACATAATCGGTATGATAAATCCAGTAGTCGAGCAGCAAGGCTGTTAAAGATCCGCATTGATTAATGGCGGAACCAATTGGACATAACCCGGTGAGCGTACACGAAGAGGCCGCGAGAGAGACGGCGGTAAAACGGCTGGCAGAAAAAGACGAATGCAGAGTCGGGTGCAATGCGGTTGATATGTTGTGCTGTCACTGCGATGTACCTGCTGGGATGCTGCCGTTGGCTGAATTGTAATATCGTATTGTACTGTTTGTGTTCCATGGCCGTCGTACTCGACAGGCTGTCCAAATGCCGCCACCGAAACGACTACGTACGCACATACCACACTTGTTATCCTCTGTCGCGTCCCAGTTTACCGGTGTTATGAAGTGCCGAGGGATTTACAGTTGAATCTTATTTTCTGTTTCTTTTTTTTTCATATTTACAAAGAGATACGGGTCATTTTATAACAATTATTTTTATGAACTTTCATTTAGTTGAAATTCAACCCTCAAGGTGGAGAGTCTAAACAGAAAACGTTCACAATTTTTGGAATGCTGAAATTTTTAAAAAGTGGTGAAATTTACAAAGTCCGAAAGAGAGAAGACGACCTAATACATCAATTTGTTGCAAGTAAAGCTACTCTGTCATCAGAGCAGGTGTATTGACGAAATTCTTGTGGGCCAATTACGATGGGCGTTTGGGCGCACAATGTGGCATTCCAGTTATAATGAAAGGATTGCGCGCAAAACTGTCGGTGATAAAAATCTAAGCGATTCATCTTGTGGAGTTGATTTTTGATGCAACTAAAATGGATTTTTGCGGAGACGTGGGTCCATAACGGCATTCCAAAGAAATTAGCAAATAGTCGGTTGGCCGTTAGGTCTGGCAGGGCGAGCGATATTAAATGGTATCCTGGTTACTCGCCGCTTCGTGCTCTGTTTCATACTGCTGCGTCGGACGGTCTCTCCGGCAACGGCAGCGTATAATCTCGGTAGTTATTAATGGCGATGGTTTGGGAAACTGCTACCGGGCAGCTCTCCTCTCGCCTTTTGCT
Organism: Trissolcus basalis; assembly: GCA_025266255.1. Classification (NCBI taxonomy): domain Eukaryota; kingdom Metazoa; phylum Arthropoda; class Insecta; order Hymenoptera; family Scelionidae; genus Trissolcus; species Trissolcus basalis. The sequence goes on from JAAMPD010000275.1 coordinate 15,292, forward strand.
ATCGCCCCGTCCGTCTCTCAATTATTTTCTCTTTCTATCCTTACCTCAAACACTTAACCGACTCATTTCCTTTATCTCACTTGCTCTCCCGCAACTCGTCGGCGTTTGCTTTGCTCCCTTTTTCCTTTTCCAGAATGCCCCAGCCTTTCTTTCTGTTGGAATATTACTTTCATCCAATAAAGCCGCATTCCACAGTCTACCTGTGAATTATAATTTTGCCCAATCTTTATTGCAATCGACTACTCGGTAATAAATAGCGAATTGTTTCGTCTATTAGTCGAAGATGAACATAATAACAAGTTGAGAAGGCCGAAGACGAGAAGTCGCCGGGGGAGGAAATCCACGCTTGGCTCGTAAATCGCGTCCGGTAAGATTTGGCCCGATGACCCTTTGCGAACGATAAAAGAGAGCAAGCAGTTCATTTAACGGGCCATAAAGAGCGCAGTTTGAGCCGCTCGCGCGAGCTCTGTAGGTGCCTACAAAGGTAAAGAGGATTTGGTAAGCCGGACGCCGGATCTCTGAGGGTCAAAGAGATAGAGCAGAAAAAACACAGCCCATCCGAAAAGCCTGGTTTAGGATATTCCTCGGACTATCGGAGATCACCTCCGGAGCTCTGTGTCGGCTTATCAGTTTCCTCCAGAAGTAGAGGTTTGGCGAATAGCTCGTGTGAACCCAACCACATATATCTTGACTCCAAAGTGGGCGATGATCACAGCAAACCTGTTAAAGTTATTCAATTAGACACAACTTGAATAATTTCTTGATAAATAATATTGATGCTTGCATTTAAAATTATAAGTCATGCATGAATCATTTCATTTTGATAATAATATAAATAATAAACAAAACCCTCGTTCAAAAATGTAGATTGATTTGAAACATTTGTATACCAACAAGTTTATTAGAAATGCAATTGAAAATCTGTTTCAGACAGTTTTATAATTTTCAAAAAATGAATAAACGAACAAAATAAGTATGAATTTGATAAATGAATGAGTTCAAGTTGAAATAATAAATTATTAATCGTATTTAAAAAACGGTCGAAATATAGAAACTGAAAAACAAGGAAATATACCTATTTTTTTATATTCACTTTACTGTTATTCAGTTTCATGTTCAATTTGAAAACTGAAACTAAGCGTACGAAATTCGGTATGAATGAGTGTAACAAAAAAATTTATACTTTGCTAAATTATTAAATATTGTACATTTGTGGTTGACATTTACTAGCAACAACTAGGCGTTTTATTTTAGCTGAATTTATGGAAAAATGAATTTTGTTCCATTGAAATTAATTTTTAAGATTTGACCTTTTCATTTTACATTGTCTATTTCATGATTTTTTGTATTTGTAACTTAAAATTGATTTGAATATAAGAAAATTTACGAAACATTTTCAGTCTCTATATCACACTTTGGAAAATGAATTTGAAATTTGTTTCTGGGAGAGCCTTTTAAAAAGCATATTTTCTAAATCTCATTTTGAGAGTTATGAACGAACCAAAATTGTTAAGCAAAATTTACTGACACTTTTTGCTTGATGAGAAATCTCCACTGCTTTTGTCAGCGTTGAAGCAATTTTGGGTGGTAAAGTCAGCAAAGTTGCTCGTTAACAGAATTAATGGGATTCTGTAACTGAGCAGCACCGCCCAGGGGATTGCTCGGGATTAATACTTCCGCGTTCGAATTCACGCTGGAACCATGACGTCTAAACATGACGCACTTGTCAGGTAGTCGTTAAAAGACCTTCGGGTTTCGTAAAAGCATTTATTGCGGACAGGCATTACATTCCACGTTACGCTCGTGAGTCACGAGGCATTTGGTGCGTATCGCTCGAACGATGGGAGCATCCTTCGGGAGCCACGCGGGACTTCGCGAATTGCCTAACGATGCTCCTTTTTTTTCATTTCAGCAGCCAAACTCCCGCTCTCGCGTTTTGTTCACCAAAAGCGATTTTCCGGACTGGCGAATCCGGCTTTAATCGCAAGCCGCGCGTTTTACGATTTCCCAGCAGCTCGCAGTTTTCTTCTTCACCGTTGGATGCGCTCGAGCTCACGTCATGATCGATGATGATCGCTCAAGAATGATCCGCAGGGACGTTCGAAAACCTTACGTTGCACTAAACGCATTACGAGAGCCCGCGTGCAAGTTCATCCGATTTGATGACCGCTGTATGTCCGAGCCAATGCCTTTCACGCCTTTATTTTTGCGGTTAAAGAGAGCAAGCACTTTTAAAACGGCTCGCACTTTTTTTTCGGCAGCAAACAAAGGATCGAAAAGTGTTGCAAACAGTCTCTCTTTGAGAGAATAAAAACAAATTATACAGAGGATCGATTTTTCTTTGAGAAGTTTCGAGTTTCTGCCAAGTAATAATGCGCAAAAATAATGTAAGAACATGTTTATCAGTACATGGGAAGTGTTAAATTTTTTAATTTTATTTATTACCTGTTGGTGTAATTAAAACAATTGCCTCATGAATTAACTTGGCGTAAAAATCTTCATTAGTTTTGAAACACTGCTGTATTGCCTGGCATGCGGGTGCAATTGTTTGAATTTGCAGGTGCAAGCGCGCACCGTCATAACTTATCCAGCGCGCAACTATATTTACGGGGAGAAATCATTTCTATACTGTTCGTGCCGCGTGACATTGATTGCCAATCAATATGCCCATCTCGCTCGTCTCTAATTTAGCGACAGTGTTGATCAATCAGAGTGCACTATATTCCTCGTAAAAGCCGTCTATTTGAAATGACGATATCAGATACACGAAAAATATCAAACCAAACGGAATAGGTTTACTGCTTTTGTTTTGTTTTTTTGTTTTTTTTTTCTGCACGTCGCACCTTTTTAGTTTTTTATTTGTTCATGTTCATTTTGTTTTTCACTGAAATAAAACAAATTTAATCGCATGTTTGCACAATGTTTGATGGAATAATATTTCCACAAGGATGAAAAATATATAACCGTCGGATACTTTTGTAGAAATAAAACGTACCATTGACTTAATTTTTATTCCAGCAGTTGCGAGGCGCGGAAACGGGTGCACAAAATGCCGAGAGGTTTTTGGTCAAAATCCGCGTTGCATCAGTGACTCGTACATTTGGCGCATTTGAAATGAATTTTGCGACGTCGTTGAAACGCGTGTATGTACAAACAGCGAGGCAATCAGCGTTTAGCAAACGCAACCATCGGCCCGTGTCAAATGTGCCGCGCGCTAGATGTTGCCCGCATCGAGTTTTGTTATTACGCCCAGGCATAAACTCTCGCATATTCGTCAATACGGGTAATCACTAGACCGTTTTAAATATGAATCTGTCAACGATTTATCAGCTCGAATAATTCGCACATTATTATCATAATTATTTGTCGCTCATCAATGATCAACTAATTAAAATTACCTTTTTCAAATTTCAAAACTCAGTCCAGAATATTACCTTTTTCAAACTACACTGATAAAAAAATTCTATCAAATATTATAATTTATAGATGAAAATTTATTGAACTGTACCCCTAGTAAAAAAGATCATATATTGTGTCCATATGTTATCAATAGATTGACAATATATTGATAATATACTGACCATATATTTTTTAATTATTTTCTTTTTTTTATTGTTTTAATTTTTTTTTAAATTTAATTTAATTTTTCATTTTAATTAATATAGACTGTATGTTGGCAATATATTGTCTATGTATGGTCAATATATGATTTTTCAAATAATGTATTGTCAATATATGTTTTATGTATGGACAATATATGATCCTTTTCACTAGGGACACTATATGGGGGACAAATCTAAAATTCATAAAAAAGTATTGAATCTTACAGCAAATTTTGACGAATGAGCATAAAAAAATTACTAAACTAATATTAATTTAATAAACTTGAACTTAAACTTTAATATTTTTCCCGAATTTTAGATTTGTCCCCCATATACTGTACAGTTCAGTAAATTTTGATAAAATTTTTTTCTCCGTGTACTCGAAAAAAGTATCCATATAAATTTGTATATATAAATAAGATACATGTATTTATTTACTAGATAAAAATTAACTTGAATGCACTGTATTTTTTGTAGGCAAATGCAAATTTATTAAGCTTAAAAACTTCAAGCCTGAAAATAATCACTATGCTTCCTTGCCGGAAGTTTTGGAAGGGTTGTGCCGTGCGGCTTCGAGTCGATATAATCCTGAACTTGTGTTTCAACGCCGACCAAGAAAGATGTATGCTGACCGGAAGCCACCGGACCCGGAAGCCATTACTGCCCCTCTAATTTCTTTACGATCACAATGCTATTAGTCACGCTTCCACCGCAGCATAGTTTACGACAACCATCGATCGCGCTCGATCGTTCCGCAGTCACGGGTCTTCGACTTTTGACTTAGTTTATGGCTTCAGCAAATAGTGGACGAGAGCTTTTTTTTCAGCTGAGAAAATCACTGGAACAATAAACATTTCAAGACAAATGGTTAGCTAAGGCACATTCTAAAATGTTCTCAAGGACAGACGTTTCCCACATCATTAAATGCGAACAAATTTTGCACTTCTTATTTTTAAATTACTCTCAAATCTGTTCAATTTTTGTCTGTTTCTTTTTTTCTTTTGAAACGTCATATACTCACTTTGTTCTATAATTTCAGGTTCTCTTTGGATTTGAGGATCGCCAGTTCCAAATTGTGTCTGTCTGTATTTGATGACATACTTGGTTAGTCCAGAATGGATGCATGTTTTTTGTATCAAAATTACGTCTTTTTGCCACACGCGAACACGAAATACCAGAAGAGAATCTTTTTTACAGTAACAGCTGTCTGATCTGGTGTACATCGGCAAAGCTCCACTTCATATAATTTAGTCCAACTTTTAAATTAACTCCGACGAAGATGAAGAGGAGAAGAACAGGACGAAGTACGCGAGCCCCAAGGATGAGCAGGATGAAGACGAAGCAGAAGTAACTCGCGGATAAGAATCAGACTGCGTAAGAAGGAGTAGAGAACGAAGTAAAGTGAAACGAGACGCTGAGTGGGACGGAGCGATTCGACAGCTGCAGTGGCAGATAACAGCAAGTAGCTCCAGGCACAATGAGCCTATCTGATTATATTTCTATTTTCGACACGAGGCGTATCGCGTAACTGCATCTACTGCACGGCTACCGCGACGCCCCACACATGCTCGCAAACATCACTTTGCCATAGAATCTTGTGTAATGTGCAACCAGAAATATGTTACACGTATACACGATCGGGACAGTTGAGCATCGCACCGCGCTTCGGGGCTTTGAAAATATGTTATCCAGGCAAAACAACGAGATGCGTTCCAATATCAGTGTTAAATTTCCAAGATCTTGTTCGGATGCCCAAGGTGTTTTTCCACGAGGAAACGAAAAAAAGAAATATGAAAAATTTGCTCGTAGATCTGGTTCTTTTTTATGAAACGACAGTCGGGATACGAGTTTTTCGAACGAAACGTTAATGGGTATTGATAAGGCCCGTCGGTGTCGCACCCACACTGATGGTTTTGCGCGCCGAAAATTAGTTCCACGAAGTGGCAGTCCGTGTACTAACTTCGCAAGCCCATCTCGCCGGAATGCCCCGGTAATTTATAGGCAATGGTTGTTCCACCGCAAGAAAATAAGACCGATGAACTACTGGATCTTATATACTCCGGTTAAGTTCTTTTTTTTTCTTGTTTCACGTGCTCCACTACTGTGTTGGTGGATTATAATTGACGACGACTCTTTAAGACCAGTCGCTCAGTTTTGGTAAATTACAGGGGAGCCTGCTTAATTAGATCTTCATCGGCATGTCTCTTCCTTGAAATACTGTTTTGAGACCTCGCACGACTGTAATTTCTTCAAGTGGGGAGGAGTCTTGTTGTTTCAGGTGTATTTAATTAGCGGACTTTTGCCTTCGAGTTTTATGGCCGCCGAATATAAGACGCTCGTTTTTAGAGACGTTTCTTGCGTCAGTCTAGGTGGCGGAATTTCGGACGTCAAATCTGGCTGTCGCTCAAGCTGCCGCGCAATTTTGTCGAGCTCGAAAAGTGGTCGAAGATTCTCTCTCGGCTTCTCGCGATAGCCCATCATGAAATATCTCAGTAGCGAGTGTGTACGCGGGGGAGCGAGACGACGAAAGGCAAACTGCGCCAGTGGAAGGAGACCGAAGCCGGTCTCATAAGAGGCAAGGGGAATCCTCCCTCCGGGCGATGCAGCTTCTTCTGCAACGGGTACCATCTCGTCTCATCTCTCCTTTTATCTGTTCTTTTCTCGTGCAGGCTTTGTCTCTTCGATTGCTATCCACTCTCAGCTCAGGAGAAAACCATATGTTCGAGGATTACATGGCGATCAATTTCGATTCCGCCGCGATGAATATTTATAGACATTTTGTTTGGCTGGAAAATTAAATGGCCTACCAGTTTCTATTTATCGTGTCATTTATTCAGATGCATTTCTTTTTTCTTTCTTTTTCTTTTTTTGTCGCCACTCTCAATTGAACGTGAAGAGACAAAGTGGCAGGGACGAGCCAACTGCAATTCATCAGTTCATATTTCATTTACGCTTATCGCGCTGGGAATTAAAGACACATTGCGACTGCTAAAGGAAACAGCTCACCCGCTGACAGATGTCTCCTGATTGGAAACTTGCCAGGACCGCGAAAGGAGTGTAAAGAAAATGAGGGTCCAAGGAAGCTGTCGCCAAAAAGAAAATGTTCGCAGTTATCACGATTCTGCGACCAGAGAAAGACACTTTTAGATGTACGCATGGCACTGTAAAATTACTACGTCACAAATGATTATGTCACGCACCAACGCCTCACGTGCTTCGCCCCCAGACACATCAACGGTGGTTTATTTATGTCCTATTTATTCCTCGATTGGACCCTTGATACTGATTCAATCTTGCTCTCGTGATGATCAATTTTACCCTTAATTAAAACATTCGTGCAGGTGATTTCATTAGACTTCTTTTTCAAGACGGATTCACGTGCCAGAAAAAAAAAAAATGATTAGCTTAAATTTAGCAGTTGTGATTCGGAGTGGCCAGAAAAAAGATCGTTTTTTTTCTGGTTACATTTTTTTTTTTATTGACACCATCTCTGTGATAACAAAAATGAATATCGTTTCATATTATCGAATGGAACGCGTCTACTGGAAATGGAGGGTGAAACGAATTGGAGGAGCAACGAAGGTGCAACAAGGAAAGGGGTCCAATCAATCAGCCGCAAATCAGTATGCACAGCACGTTCGCCTAATGCCGCCACTCTTTCATCATTTTCATTTGATCGCAACCCCCGGCCTGGAGCACACACCGCCACTAATGGCAACTTTTAAAGCTACTTAGTCTTGTGCATAACGAAACAAAATTCTCCCACAGACCAATCACTTTGTAGTTGGTGCAAAAATTTTCATCCCCCCCCCCCTACATGAGATGGTACAGAAAATAAAAAAGAGAAATGTAAAAGGTAGAAGAAGAAAAACGAGGCACCAACTGACACCGAGTTAAACGGCTGGATTATCGTCCAGACAATGTGACTGTTGGGCAAATATGTCTTCGGCTTCGATACACAAGATCGGCCAAGCACAGCAGACCAGGAAAAAAACATAATCCGGATCATCGAGGATCCGCTTAGCTGCGGACAACACTTGCGACCGTCCAACAACTGTTTCCATCATAGCATCTTACGTGGACAAACAATTTTGAATCGAACCGAAGGTCTTTTGCTGGAAAACTCAGAAGCTCAAAATCTAAACATTGCAATTCGAAGGATGACCGATTCTTTTATTTTTTTTTTGTTTCGCAGTTTTTGAAATTATGAAGAGTTCAATATCTCTTCGGCGGCTGATTGGACGGTGTGGTTGTTTGCTCTATCGGGGAACTATATGGGGTGGCAATTTGCGAGCCATATTGCACGCGGTCCAGCGAGTGCAGAATTTCGGGAGTTAAAAAAAAAGAACGTTGGTATCGAACCAGTCGATGCGCAGCGGCTTTCAGGTTGCGGTGCAGCGTGTCGAAAGAACTGCAGAATTGCGATCCAGCTAATCTAGTTAAAATGCAATTACCGACACTCCATGCCCGCCGACCCCACAACAGACCACGAGCGCACCGCGCTGTCAAAATAGATAACGCTCCGGGTAAGTCAGCTCGAAGTTAAAACCCACCCTTGTGGCGGACGGTATAGGTCCATTCACTTCGAGTTAATGTCGTTAAATGCGGGGAGGGGGAAGAACGGGGTGATAAGGGAGGCAGCTCGTACATGTGGCTTTCCCTTCACTAGTATACGTGGATCAAGGGTTGATACAGCGAGTCCTAAAGATAGGGAACCGGGCTAACGTCACGCTCAATTTGCATGAACCGTGTATGCTCAGTTTAACAAAAGAAATCGCACGAAAAGTAAAAACGCCCGGGCAGAAAATACACGGCTTATCAATTTGACAACGTGCGCTCATTGATCCCTGAAACACTTTTCGGTTGATTGCTTAAAATTGGCCCTTGATGAAAATCCGAGGGAGGGTATTGGATCAACACTTTTGAATCATGAAAACATTCAATTAACGTTCAATTCGACGAGTAAAAGAGTCGGCTTTCATTTCATTTTCATTGTAAAAAATTGGTCATGGACAAATTTTTTTGGAAAATATTCGAGAAAGAAGATTAATAGGTTCGTTACAAGGGTCATGTTTATGTCACAAAACCGTCAGTAGATATTAAACCCTTTTATTACGGGACCGGCTGATTATAACTGCCTAACGTGACGACATTAGTGTAGCGTCATAGGCGTGCGTTATCGTTATTGCCCATAATGGGATCCAGAGGGCGCGAGATTTGAATCGGCGTCGTCGGGAGGGTCAAAAACGACGGCCGAAAGTGCGAAGATGCTGTAATTAATTTGAATCGCTCATCGTAAAGATAAGAGACGGATGGGTGTTTTCACTTGGCGCGGGAATTTCCCACGCTGAGAATATATTTTGCTGCGACGAAAACAATGGCCGGTGTAGATATAGCGCGGCGGGAAAATCAGCGTCTCTCTCTCGACGCGACGATTTACAGCGGTCGTCGAATCGCGATGCAAAAACGCCAAGTTTTCGCGGGATCACGTAAACATTGCAGGAAGAAACGCTCGACGATGCTGCCAGAGAGAGCTGCGGTACGTGTTTTGCGGAACACGTGTACCGGCACTGCCATATCAAGACATCTTTGGCTCGCCGGCATTCCGCGATTGTAAATTACAATTGCTAATAAAATGTTCACCTCTTCTTTTTCTTTGGCTGCCCCCACCTCTTTAGGTGCTGTAAGTGCGACGAAAAGAAAGGATCCCCCTCGGAGGAGCTTAGAGATAGCGATTGCGATTTCGCGTTCCACGAGTGGCGAACAAAAAGAGACAGTCGAGCTTGCGATAAACCCTCGGCTCATTCATACGTTTGCATTCGAAAACACTCACTTATGCACATGTTTCAGTAAGCCAGCTAATGCATTCTGCGCGAGATGAAGGAGAAACAAAGACAAGCTGCTGTTGTAATAGATACGTTAGCATGCGAGAGCGCAATCTTTTATGCGTTTACTTGGGGCACGTGCTTCGCATCGGCTCTGCAACTAGCATTCAATGACGAGAGAAATGTAAATGGTATTTCTACTACCGATGATTGCTGCAGGAAATTATCTTTTTACTAATTGATGCGGTAAACGAAAGAGTAAGGAGTTGCCGAGACTGAGAGTAGGCCACTGTGTGAGCTGTTTATTAGAGAGGCTTAGGCGTAACGTGTCAGGTAACAGGTGTGATTGGAAACACATTAAAATTGAAACAGTGTAATTTGTGTCAATGTTAATTAATAGGTATCATGTACGGAAGGCTTAAAGAAATATGGATATGTCGTTGAAAAGTGAATTGTGTTTTCTTGTTTTAGAATGTTGCTTACAAATCAAAGACAATTTACCGTTTATCTTGATTGATTAATGCTTATCATTCTTGCTCATTTACATTGTACAAAATGTTTACGCGTTTTTACAATTCAGAAATTAAACTTGTACAAATTCAAAAATTAAAATTGTTCTTATTTGTTAAAATCTTTTAATGAAAAATTAATTATTCTTCTGTTTTGAAATTACCAAATTTAAAGAAAATCTGTGATGAAACAATTAAAATTTCACTTTGCAAAAAGAGTGATTGAGAAGGTTAATTAAAAAAAAAAAAAAAAACAAGTGTGACCAACAATATACAAAAATGAAAATGCACAACTGGATCGATGAGAATAACCATTTTGTTACCCCGCGGAATCTTCTTCCTAAATTCTAATCGTAAATAACCCGATAAATGTTTATCATAAAAAATAGTCCTTCAAGTTGAATGGGGGTTCTGAGCTTGAGATCCCCCAGCTATCGAGATCCCCGTGCTCTAAGAAAACAGTCGAGTAATTCGACGTAGAACTACCCTCAACTTGCAAAGCCACCCAGGCCATGAAGATACACAAATGTAAAATAAGCCGAAGGACAGTAGCACGCGTAGTTACCGCGCGCAGGGGGTAGAACTTGATAGGGGATGGGCACGGCATCGTCGGCGGCAGGGGTGTATCTACTTAGCATATTCTCCCAGTATACCAAAGTCCCGCTCCCGACTGGCTTTACTCGCTTGCGGTAGATAGCAGTTGCTGGTTCACAGTTGTCGACACAGCCGGAGAGAGAAGGCCACCGCACGTGGGGCAGCCACTGCTTGATCACGAATTCCCGCAGAAAGCGCAAAGGAAACAGCAGAAAAAAAATCGACAGATCTCCGAGCCGAGATATTGCGATTGGAAAATTGCAACAGGAAATGCAAGCCTGTCGGGCAGAGGGTGCGCGAGATCCAGTGAGGGATAAAAGCCGGGCTTTTTGCGCGGCTAAAAAAGCACCGACATGAGGTTCGTGGCAAAAGTGCAATGCCATCCGGGTTTCGGTCCGCGAGTTCTGTGCGGTTCCGGTTTCGCGAGTCACGTGGGTCTAGTCACCACCGCGCGGATCCAGAAGAAGGGATGGCGCGAATGGTGGGGCAGTCACAACATCGTAGGGACGGAAGTCAAAAAGGAAACACATGAAGGAAGAGCATGATAATGATAATGGTCAGACCTTTACAAATCATATGAGACGCTGTGTTTTATGACCACGTGGGTTGGTGAGTATCATCTTGAAATGGATGCTGGTTTTGTTTATCAAGTTGTTCTTTTCAACTTTTTCTTTCAGCAACTTGAAAATTGAAAGTAATGGTACTCTATTTGGTTATTGCATATTGTTAATTTATTTTTTAAAGAGATTTGTTTCTTTCAGTAAGTCATTGGTCTGGAGGTACAAACGTGCGCAAAACAACTGCGCATGCGCAGTTCTCAATCATCAATAAACGTGCATACAAGTTTCTTGATTTCATTGTCTAACGACAAATGATTTATCATCTTGTTTTGGAATTGTTATTTTATTGGACTGTTGAAGTTTCAAATACATGATAATTGTTTTTTTATGTTTTTTAACTACAGAATAATACAGTAACATTAATTTGGAATACTGTTGAAATTTTTTTGAATATAAATTTCAAATTATTTACTAGGCTGATTGCGAACAAAATATCATGAACAGGAATTATTGATGAATATCGATAAGGTTCGTATCTCTACAACAATAAAATTGATATTAACAATAAATTTCCATAACATCTATTATTAATTCATTATTAATTCAATCTACGTCGGCCCACCGATAAACGTCGAGCATTGAGACAGTTTCACATACCATGTTTCAACTGAATTACACGAGATCTTAAAGGCTGCCAAACGATTGTCGTAACTCAGATGACGCAAAAAATAGTAAGGCATTTTTTTCCTATTTTCGCCGACAAATTCGGACTGATGTTGAAACGGTCGTTTGGCATACCCAAATTTCGATCAGCAGCTTACTTGGCAACTGATATAATTGGTCGTATTTTGGTTCGCGGGTGTGCTTTATCGCGACATCTATATGATTAAATGAAAATTACGCCTAGGAGTGAAAATGTCATATCGTAAATATTTTTTTTATCGTAAATTTTTTCACTATTCTACGCAAAATGTAACGCACGATGATTGTGACCTACCGATGGTTTTGGTAGGTCACAATTGTGTTGCATCATTTGTCGCTTACTTGACACGCGGAACCTCGTGTATTCGGAAGTAAATCCCGGTGTCGTGACATTCAACACACATTTAGTCATCTTATTCAACAACGTTTCATTGTCCGCGCGCGATGTGTCTGCAAAAAACACACTCCCACAGTGCGTGTGTCTACACGCCATTCGTCGGACACGAAATTCAATTGGTACCGTGAATAACGACTAACAAACCACAGTTATATCGTAAAAAGCAATGCATCGGGATGGGAATTAATTCTGGCTGGCCTCTGCCCTTCATCTCGCGTGCCTCACAATATCCCCACTCGAACCAGCTCTCAACTGGAACGGACCCAAAATTCAATAAAGGCGCAACGAGTTCGCTCCCTAGCTTCAACGTTGGCCATAGCGTCGTACGAGGTCTCCGAGTCATCCAGTATAGTCTTCTCGCATAAATTATTCAAGTTTTTTTCTTCTCGGTCGTTTTTCCAATATTTTATCAGTCATTTTTTTATCAAATAAATTTTTCAAATTTGCATGCAACTTCCAATGTTGACATTTTTATTTTCTAAACTTTCAAGAAATATTCTATTATAATGACAATAATAAGTTTTTATCAATCAATTTCTTTTTCCATGTAGAACATAAACTATACTGAAAGTGTTGGTATGGAGGTAAAAAAATTTTTGTTGAGATCAAGTTTCAGTAAACATAAAAATTATTTTCAGAAAATGATGCACACACGCATCATCGACAAAAATGGATTCACAGTAAAGAATAAAAAGCAAACACTTTTAGTACAAAGTTTTGTTTATTCAGATACTCAAAACTTGAGAGTTTATTCATCCCATCTTATTTACTGGCCCTGAAAATTGAATTTGAACGTGCAATTCGATTTCCGTATCATTTGAAAAATATCTTCTCGCCGGTTACATTGAACGTGGAAACAACGTCGGCGCCAAAATCGGCATGGGCTTTGAAGGCAATTCCGTCGAGTTATTTCAGTATTTGAGCGTATTTAACTAAATAACCGCAGGAGACACTACGACCCTTTGTGGTGCGGTGCCTAAGGGCGCGGTGCGACGGCGAATTTCGAGGGTGGTTTTCGCACGTCAATGGTTTATTAAGAAGTACTTGTTTAAAGGCACTCCCGTCACCGAATCGAGCGCCTGCAGCCAATTCGCTCGCGTCGCTCGCAAATATAAATGAACAAAATGAAGCGCGCGCGCTCCCTGCCCGTGGCACCCTCCGTGTCGCGGTAATTGAAGTTATTGCAATATTGTGTCCTGTCATCCCGTCCGTCCGCGCGGCCCGTCAACTTTGCGGGATTGTGTAACGCACCACACCCGCTTTAATTCTCCTGTCACGAGTTAATATGACCAAATATAGAGAAGATATCCTCTGTCACGATATTCGATTTCCGCTTTAATCAGCGCCTGTACCAGTGCAACACTTCACAAACAATGTTTGTACAGTCGTTATTCCGCTTTTTTTCGTTACTCCCATGGGTTCAGTTTTATTTCGCAGGTCTCGGTATTTGATTTTTTGCCCCTTTTTCCACGCGTGATACCGATTTTAGCTGCGACACATTTCAACTCGGAATAATAAAAATTCGACTATTTTCATGTTGTATAAATGATGTGAGTTGTAAATCAAGACATAAGTCATCATTAGTTAAACAATTCCATCACGAACCCTCGGATCGCTCATCTAAAAATAATTTGATTCCACCTCCGTAGCAGATACACAACGATGACGAACAGTCAGCTGTCACCGGGTAACATCGTGGCGTCTTTTCTTTGTTCTGCATGTCAAGATGATTCGTTCCGGCGCGAGTCAGCGATGACTTATCGATCGGTCGACTCCAGAAGTTCGAACTCTGGAAAATTGCGCTCTTCTCCAGCAGCATAGCGGCAGGGGCAATGCGCTTCGTTGGGGAGGGCAAGGGCACCCTTCTCGCTATTTCGATCCACTCGAAATTTCGCTTGGCTAGCACTTTTTTAAACATTTATTTGACAGCTGTCGTCTGCAGTGTGCGCGCTTATCTAACCTTAACAGAGGTTTCGAGGGTGATCTCGCAGCCGGAAACAAGTCTCTGACGGAAAAAATGTCGTCCAAGTCAACAAGTATTAAGTCATTGCCCGTCCCTTTTTTCCGCGACCGGTGCACAAATGTGTCGTATGTATGAAAATCGTTTTCGATCTTTTCTTTCGAACGAGAAATCGGCCACCGATTTTTTTTTTCTCAACCGCGAAGCGAAAATAATTTATGGGCATCCAATTCGATCGAATATTTGCATGTTTTTGCCGTGCTGATAGATGGCTGGTTGTAACCAGACTGGACACTTTTTTCGTCGATTCCTCTTAATCTGACCCGTAAGAAAGGTCGTCCGGAATGCCGTCGGAAGCAGCGGCCGGAGGCCGGACGGCACGCACCCGGCGACTTTCTCCTTCGCGACACATAAGTCGTGCGCGAAAAGTGCCTGCGATCAGTCAGACATAGACGTCGAAGAAAAAGCCGGTCGTACGTGAGTTACGCGATGGCGAGACATTGTCGATTTATCGGTCCGCTTTCCGGTCAACCGGATGTAACTTGAGTCGACAAGGTTTTCAGAGAGCCAAGTTGTCATAAATTGGACGCGCGTCAGACCTCGGCATGAATTATGAGCCAAATGAACGGCCATCTCCTATAATCATAGCAATGCTAGCGCGAGATCTATGTTCTCTGATATTTAATAACAACAATCTATGCAGCTTGGCAAGAGCGCGAGGGACGAAGTAGAGGGCGCTTTGCTAATAACTCGTGGCCTCAATTTGCCGAATTGGCCGAAAATAATGATGATCTTTATCTCTAATGAAATTAGTGCTGCTTCTCGAAACGCCGCAATAGACGTCGTACCGTGAAATTAGTATAATAGGTCGGCGGATGTAAACACACGCCTAAAACAGTGCAGGTACGCCGTAACGATTTCATCCTTCCGCCGTGTCGCAGATTCGAAAACCGATCCTGCGCTCCGAGCGGCCGAAATAAAACTCGCTATTTTTTGTGAGAATCCAAAATTGCGGTCGTAAAGAAAGTGAGGAAAAATTAGCCGGGTTTATATTCTAAGCCTGAGGGTTGCTGTGCGCTCCTTCGAAAGCGCCTTACCCCGACGGAGGTCGACGAGCAACCAAAAATACCGGCTCGATAGACGATGCGCGTTACCCCCAAGGCGTGCTTTTACTACGCGTATTATCCCGCTCCGATAATGATATTCAATCCGCTTTTTATGAACTCAATTGCCTTTACACGCCGGGTTTTAGTCAACTCTTCATCCCGTCTCGATGAGATGTTCAGGTTCGTTGCGCACGCGCAAAAAAGATGCTTTGTTGATTCATAATACAGAGTAATTGATACCGATACCCATCGCACTTGTCACGGATCAGTTGTGAGTTTTGTTGTTGTATCGGTACAAAACTGAGATTTGCATCTTTTCGCATTGGTCCTACCGGTTGTTTATTTTTGTTCCAAATTATTGCCAAAAGGAAATTCAATTTGTGTTTGACGTATATATATTTCTTGAAGATTCAATCTTAGTTTAGATTTATTCTGTTTTTCAAGCATAAATTTAACAATTCTAGAATCCATCATAAGATTGAACACAACGATGCACAAAGATCTACAATAAATATTTAATTGTTAATTAGTGGGTTGGCAATTAAATAAATTAAAATACCAATTTATCGTCTAATTAATACTTTTGATTAACTATAGTAAGTCGCGTTGCACGCGCTATTCTAAACACGTCGGTTTATCAATTCATAACAAAACCATCGAGCGTAACTTTAAAAAATGTAAATTATTCCAGCAACATTCCCTCATCATTATAAAAAAAAATACACAGCTTAATCCTTGACACGTTTTTACTCGTGTGAAATTTCTATCCAGTAGCGTGACCAAAGTAGGAATATAATACATTATAATTTATAAATCACTATAATCAGACATAATTTGTATAAATCAAGAACTTTATTAAAACAAATAATCGCATGTTCTGATTGAATAAACACATAATATTCATTAAAAAGAAAAGTGCTCTGCTGATGATTGTCATTTTTGTCCTCGTTGTCTAGACGAGCGTCCAAAAGAAGCGTTTATGAGTGAACAAAAAAAAGTGGTTCTAGTAAAATCACTAAAATTCTAGACCGAAAGCAACTCAATTATCCTTAGCCATAATTTTTAAGTAATAGCGCAGATAATTTCGTATCTCGCGCAGCTTTTGAAGTTGAAAGCGTGTTTCCTGCATTCAGCTGAGAATCTTCGTTAGTCGAGAGAGAGCAGACTGGTGGGCCTATGGGCTCTCTCTACTGGAAACAATTGCTGCCTCGGGGCATCATTTACATCATAAGCAATCATAATGATCGAATTTTCGGCGAACGATGATGATCCAACGAGTGGAACGAGGGGAGCCAATTCACAAGTGAGTACCCACTTACAAGCCATGGACTGCGCACGACGATCCTGACCCTCCCCATCCTCTTACGTTACTTAGCTCGAGGCTACTGGCGTTTATGCCAACTGGCACTCTTCTTCGCCCTTACGTCGTCGTTTTGAAAAAGGTAATTGCCCCGATGGCACTAACCGCGGAATACGGCTGCGTCTCAACGCGTTCCGCCGAGCTTCGCCGTTTCGCACCCAAGTGCTAAGGGTTATTTCAATTTCAAAACACTTCTATTTCCATCGCACAATTTCATTCTCGTACAAACAAAGTCACGGGTCCGGGTCCCGGGACTTGGGACAAAAAGCGTCGTGCTCAAGTGAAATTCTTTTTTATCATGTTCAGCTGGTATAAGCAGCTCCATCTTTCAGCAAAGGTTTGGTCTTGCGAGCGAGATTTCGGCGGAGACAGCATCCTGGCCTCTTCTTGGATAGGTTCAATCAGTATGCGAGCCACGGAACACGGCTCGTCCCCGCGCGTCCCTCGCTGCCTCACAGCCCGAACCAAAACGTAGGCTGTTTCGGAGAGAGTGTTTCCACAGTAATGCCGAAACAGTATTGATTGCATCCTGCCTGGCAAGCTTAGCCCCGCCACCTATATCCATTGTACACAGTTCAATCGTTTTTCATCGACTTGTTTTATTTTCGCATAAAGGGAGTTCTTAATTCTCAATTGTCCAAGCTGACCTTAAACGAGCTAAAAAAATCCATCTTTGGTTTGTCTTTGGCGATCGAAACGTTCAGACGATTATCACCTTTAATTGTGAATTCGCCTACGACGATGTTTGCAATGACCAAGTCGACCGTAGAAGACGTCCAAGGAATGTACCAAAGGGTAGTAATGACGTAACAATGGCCTTCAAGGGTGGTTGGTCGATCGCGAACGTAGGCCAATTCCATTCGCCAGTATTGGCCTGGCAGATAATTAGAAGGGTAATAGAGACCTTCGAAATGGCAAACCTCCATCCAGGATCTACTGAGGGTTCCTTTTTCTTCCAACGATGGGATCCCAAATGGTACTGCCAAACTTATCTGGATGATCGGCCGTCATTTTCAGCAATTATCGTTATCAAGACATGAACTAATCAGAAGAGGCGGACCGACTGAATTGACAAAATGCTTCGACCATCAGTTAACTGTTTGGTTTAGATCTAAGATGTTAGAAATAAAAATTGGCCACTCTTGTATAAATTAAAAAATTTTACATCGAAAGTAATAAATGATGTGAAAGCAGTTCATTGTTTTGAGATTTGAGTGGAATAGGAAAAGGAAGGAATGATTGCATCAATTTCGAGTGGAGATATACTTTCCAAGCTGACACACAGAGTAGATATTATAATTGCGAATTAGTACGACAAATTGTATTAACTAATCTAATCAAGATTTCGTAAAATGTTCAATTATTGCAAACAAATGTGTATAAATTTATTTAACACATTTAAATTTGTGAAATTTGTAAAATTTGTAAAATGTAAACACATTTTTTTTAATCCAAAAATGTTTCTCATGAAGAATGTTAATTAATCGTTGGTGTAAATCAATTATTTTGATTGTTTCATGAAAAATTACTAATCACATTTTTAAAATCATTTTTCACATCAAAATAAATCGAATACACGTATATAAAAAAACTTTCGTTCTTTTAAATAGTTTCAATTTGATGATATTTGACTTATTATTTATTCAGCTGTCTGACATTCAGTTTTCAAGCAACTTTCATATTTCTGTCAAAAAGACAGAGGTGAGTTTTCACTCAAATGATTTGAAATTGTCAATATTAATGATGAACAATATTAAAGAAAAAAAACTATCAACAAAAATTCAGTTTTTACTCGGTTTGACTAGATTTATCAGTTTAGCTGAAAATTCAGTTATGTTAATAATATATGTAAAAATTTTTGTAAGCTGTCTGACTTGTAATTTTCAAGCCACTATATCGTATTTTGTCGAGTGCATTATAAATTAATATTTTAATCATTCTAATTAAATTTGTCAGTTAGACGATATTCAACACAGAACTAAGATGTGAAAACGAATATATTTATATGTCAAAACGCGACAAGACTTGAAAAAATTGACAAAACAAGATAATGTCAAAGAAGAAGGAAAGAAAAAAAATTAAATTATAACTTTACTTTTAACTCTATTTGAACTACATTTTTTACGATTGTTATTGTTCTTTATTATCCACTAAATGGATTGTCAAGATTCAAAATATTAACACTGAAGATGATATACAATCTTTATATGTTAACATTTTCTTACAAAAGAAAATATCAACGAGAAAATTTTTCTTAATCATTCTCTTTTTCAAAAACAATAATTTATTGTTTTATGTGACTTTACTTATATTAATTAATCTTACTTAATTGCACTTTTGCAGTGATAATGAATCAATTTATTCTAAATTCAAATTTCTTTTATAACTATTTAGAGATCTGATGATATCAAAAGGAAATCCGGGCACACATATCTGATTAGCATGACGTAGTTTTTGAATTTGGAATTCAAACATATTATATGATGTAAAATTATTGAAAACACTTTTTCTAATTCTAGCAATCGGTCGATGGGGATTCAAACCTTCGACTCTCGTTTTCCGATTTTTCCTCAGTAAATTATTGACACATATCCATAATACATGTACATGTTGGTTCTTACCTATAATTAGAATTGAACTGCAGCTGGGCAAACTGTACTACACTGTAACAGTTACAATTGAGTTACCTGAAAATTTATGATCTGATCATTGAATAGATTGATTTCTTAGCTACTCTGGTTGCTTCATAAAAAGCTCGTAAACTGAATACCGATTAATGCCCAATATCCGTGTTACGTTCAATTAGCCGTGCCTAATACAATTATCAGGACCGGCTAGCAAGTCTTTCCCATGAAACACTATGAGGTCTCGTGCGACTTGGGCAGTTTTTTTTCAGCCGGGGTTGCTCTGACATAATGAGCCGTATCGATTGCCCATGGCATTAGCATAACAATAGTAAAGTACCCCTGGATGCTGGCAACTATGCCTAATACAATTGATAGACGATAGGAATTTTGCAGGAAAATATCAAAATTAGGGTGGACCGAGACGGGTCGCGAAAAACCCTAAGGGAAACTGATGGCAGGGACGGACGACCAGCTTATTAGTGCGAGATGCGATCTATTTGCCTTTGTGTTCGTATAAAACTCCGGTTATATTGTACCACTGTGTCAGGAAGAAGGACATTATTGCTCAACAGGGAGCTTCTTGCGCGCAACTTGCCTCACGATCTCTTAACAGGCGGTCGAAAAAAATTGCCAAGCAATTTTTTTTGTTTACTCAAACTTGATCAAGGCAAGCTAATTATTGGCGCTAATATTGTTTCCTGACTAATCTGTTCTTGGGCGTATTCGACGTACGTTAGTCTATGCCAATAGATTCCACAGAATTTCGCCTCGACAAACACACGATCAAACAGCTCGAGAGCAAGATGTTTATGCGTGTATGCGCTCCGAAGACGCTGTCAAAGGAGCAGCTGAGCATACCTCACTGCTCTTGATTCACCTTTTGAGATGTACATCAGGCTTCGGAATCGCTTTGCAATATAAACCAAGGAATTAATCATTGACTTTCCAAGCTTATCTTTTCTTTCAAAGCTTGTCTTCGAGTTGACTCAGGAGCGGAATTTTCAAATAAAAGTCACGGCTGGAATGCTCATGACGGACTGCTGGTTTGACCTCTATCAGTGATACGGAATTCTATTGTCAGGCCAGGCCGATTGCAAACATTGTTTGACGGAAGATTCAAATGACCCGGATTCACGCAATTGACTTCCGTCTGATTTCAATCTGACATGTTCTCTCTGTCTTTTGCAAAATTTATACATTTCGCGCTGATAAAAATGAGATGGATGTTTATTTTGCAAGAAAACAACAAAGCTGTTTTTTTTTATTGAGGCTAAAACTGTTTCGGGAGACCAATCAATGAGGCTTTTAATATTTGGACCAGTCGAGCGAAGAAACGTGATGTATAGCAACGAAACGCTTTTGAAAAATCCATAGCGCCGAGGAATATACGTAAAACGGAATACAATGGCGTATCGTGGAAGGACCATATAGGGTAGACAGCGTAAGAGGGACAGAGAAAGAGTCGACTGGTAGGAGCTTGCGGCGGTCCTTGCCCTGAGTACGTGCTTTGAGTGTCAAAGTTTCTAGTATGAGGACGACTGACAGACCGACGTAGAATACCGGGACGATGGCGCTCCAAGGTCCTCAGCGATCGATAGTTATGTGTAAACGAAAACACTCGGATGCTAAGTTCAAAGTTTTCATCATTTCCAATTTTTTTATGCATTCAAAAAGTGTACGACTTGAAAAGTACAGTTGATTTTTTTTTCTTAGTGTTCTAACAGATAAATAAGAAATTATATTTTGTATTCTATCAAACTTTTTCGCTTCAATAAATCATAATTTTTTTTAATTCAATAATAAACTAGTGAGCAATTCGAATAATGATGATAGTGGAAGGTAGAGAAAGAGATTTGCGACTGAAACTATATCCGCAAATTTATTTTGAATTCAATTTATAAACAATTAACGGTGATTTCAGAAATTTTATTTTGATGAAAGAATTATGAATTCATTATACATATTAAATTTATTTGAGTGCATTATTCACCTGTGGATCTCAAAAATTTTGCCAATGGAATATTTCCAACTTATCAATATTACCTTCAAATTTATTATAATGCAGTTATAACAGGAGAAAGATTATATGTGTTAAAAATGGAAATAAATGAAAATTGAATGTTAATCTTATTCAACAAATAGTTTATTATAATAAATAACGAAAAGAAAATAAAAGAAATAACTTTAAGCAGAACACTCTATAGTTATCTCCAAGAGCTCTATTTTATAACAAATTTTCAAAAATTAGTTTGACATCAGCATTTTTTATTTTCTTCTCTTTTTACATTCTTTTCAAAATTTTCATTAGTCAGAAACATTTTTGTTTCAGTTGATCGTTTACTGTATTTTGTTATGTCTGTATGATTTTACTATGTAAGTATTTTGATATTATAATTTGAAACAAATTATTTTGGCAAATTAAGCATTATTATAATTAACTGTAGAAACGGATGCATTTTTCTTGAATTGTTAACATGTTTTAACTTTACAAAATACAATATTTTCTGAAAAAATTTGTTAATTTGTTCGATGAAATTATTATAGCAAACATTTTATAATTCACAATTATCAAAACACACAATTATAAAAACAATCAAAATACTTTGTTGATAGAAGTCTAATTAAAAAATTTATTGAATTATGAACAAAAAAATTGAAAAGGATAACACGATAGATCAGAAAAAAATATTTCAAAAAACTGTCATTTCGAAAAGGATGCCGAAAAAATTAAAACTCAATTATTTAAAGAAATGCTGGTAGAAAATTTTATTCTTTTGGAATCATTCCAAACAAACAAACTATTCCTCGAAGAAACATTTTTACAATTCTTATAAATAGTTATAGAAAAATCATTTTTGTAAAAATATATACTGCTTGATTTTATCTTTTTACAATATATATAATTGAATGAAACTTTTCTTTTAGAAGAACAGTTCGTTTCCATTTGATGAAGCGTAAGTCTTATAACTTATTTAATCACAAAAGGCATCTTGGTATGATGGTTTGAATTCGTCGAATAATATGTCCTGAGCCGATCAAACCCACGAATCCTGTCGATCTCGAGGCAAATAATTTAAGAAACACAAATCCTATTATTAGACTCTTTGGTTGTTGCTTATCAGCGCACGGATCATTGGCAGATAGCGACGAACGTGACGTAACGGCGGAATATGAAAGGGACACAGAGGTGTCGACTGATGCGTATCTCTGGGTCGCAGCCGTCAGTGGGAGCGTGAAATGAAATTTGACAGATCAGAAGCGCGAGCGGGTCCCCTTCGACGAGTACTTTGGCTTGAAAATGGCGCGTATACGCTTTCGCACCTCGACGAGCGGTGCCCGAGGCGGTGGCCCCTGCGCACCTACGGTCTAACGCGCGCACCCCATTTTATACAATTCCCTTTTATCTGTCGCCTCCCTCCGGTCGGACCGGTTCCCTCGGGGCACAGTTCGAGTTCCAATCCGACACCTTTTTACAAATACATCACACGCTCCTCTGGTCCCGGACACTGCGTGCGTATGTGGTGGGTGTCACATTTGCTTAAGCACATCGCAAATGCTCTGCACCACTTGGCGCCCGCTCGGATCGCTGGGCACCTACTTTAAGACCATCTACCAGCCATTCCCGTCTTACGAGGGTCGCAAAGTGGCCTGGGGATATTCGTCTTACATCGTTTCTCTGGAATACTCCGAGTGACGAATCACACCCAATAAAGCCGATTGAAAGCATCCCGGGATGCCTCGGCCAGGGGACATTCTTTTAACCATCCTAGTCCGCTTTTCAATTTGTACCCATCGCTTTTATTCGCAAAGTTATGTTTCAGTAATTTCACAACGATTATCCGAGGGTTCTCAAGTGTGCCTTCATCACAAGCTCTGCGCCAAACAACTAAATGAGCATATGCTTTCCACGTATTCAAATCAAATTTCACCTCCTGTGAAAAAAAGATGTTGTAAAAATCATTTTACAATCAAATATCAAGATTTTTCATTTGAGTTCAATCTGAAATTACATCGAATAAATTTATAGTTCAAGAAATTACACGATATATCTTTTATAAAGAATCTTAATATGCAATTTTGTTATCTTTTTTGTTTCAGAGACAAACGATACATCAACAGATTCAACTATTTTTTTTACCGGCAACACATCACACCCTGTGATTTGTCGGGTGATCTATCTGCGATCAAAGCTCACTCTTTTGGCAACAGCTGTCCCCGCATCAAAAACTAAATTATATACTCGTCATATAGATGATCTCTATTAAGATTTTTATCAACACCTCGCCACACTGCACAAACCCCTAAAATAAGCGCTTTGATGTCGTGGTGTGGCAAAAGACGCATGATCGGATGAATATCCGATTGCATTTTAATTCGACATTTGTATTTATAAAAGGCGAGAGACGATTTGGTTCGACTGGTCGGAGAACACGCCTTAATTTTGCCGCGACAGTTTGCACGTTATCTCACGTCGTAATTTGAAAATTTTGTTCATAATTCAAAGAGCCGTTCTTCGTCGTTCCGTCCGGTGCCTTAAGCGACGAAGGACGCTGCGCCGAAACGTAAAATTGAAAAGTTTGACGCATCCAGGTTTTATGGGAGTTTTAGAACGTAGTAAAGTGGCACGTTACTCCTTGTTCCGAGGTCATTATATTTTTCTTTAGCTCAGTCTTGAGTTTTTGTCGTTTTCGCGACGTTTCTCACTCGACCTGGCTCAAGGCTTTCAAGCGAAAGTCCTTTCTATGCAGACTTTTTTGAACTCCTCTTTTAACGAGGTTATCTGTTATCTTTAATTCATTACTTTATTTGAATACATTTTCTTGATGATGGCTGCACGAAAGTTTCCATGATAATAATCAATCACGGCGGTTCAATTCATTTTATCATCAGTTTCAATTCAACAGTGTCATGTTTTGAATGACATTTGCTTAAAAATCATGCAAAACTCAATTCTTTATGCTTTACAAATTGTACAAATATCAATTATTCAGAAAAATATGAACGCGCACTTTTTATTTTGAAAACTTTTTTTCTGAAAATAGCTACCTTGGTTAAAGTCAAATAATTGATTTTGATATTTCATAACTAGTTCCTCAATTATGAAAATCATTTCATAATTGTTTTGTTTATTTCAGTCATTTTTTGGGTTAGAACTTTGAAAGTGTCATTTCATAATACAATTTTAGATTATGAATTAATATTTTGTTAAATCAATCAAAATTCATAATGGATTTCATGGATTATGAATTCCATGGAAGAATTATGAATTTTCAGTGATTTCAAAAAATTATCAATTCATAATCTAAAATCGTATTATGAAGTGACACTTTCGCACTCCATACTCAAAAAAATGACTGAAATAAACAAAATAGTTATGAATTGATTTTCATAATTGAGGAACCAATTATGAAATGTCAAAATCAATTATTTAACTTTAACCAGGTTGAATAATAAAACTGAGTAGTAATAATAAAAGATAAAAAATGTCTGATGAGCGTGCAAACGCATTGTCGAAATTTCATTAAACTCTCAT
Source organism: Trissolcus basalis (assembly GCA_025266255.1). NCBI lineage: Eukaryota > Metazoa > Arthropoda > Insecta > Hymenoptera > Scelionidae > Trissolcus > Trissolcus basalis. The sequence goes on from JAAMPD010000275.1 coordinate 40,067, forward strand.
CACAGAAAGAACTCGTTTAATGGTGGCATTCCAGCACAGACAATCCGCACATTCCTGAGTGACACGGCCTATGACTCTGTTAATTGAACGGTGGATTTTTCGAGCCCCAAGAAAAGGGTTGGCGATGAAGTTGGGTTCGGTAATGAAGCGCCCCTGGCTAAACGAGTCGTCGCCTCTGCTTTGGGTACATTTTATTGCTTGGCCGGTCTACTTTATTATTATCTCCCCAGACTGGCTGCTTAGCTCAACCCTTTACTCTTGCTCGTGATGCCAGGCCATTTAAACCCCTGAAAAATATCAACGCCCAACAAGCCGTGACTCCCAAAGCAGCTCATTCAAACAACAACTTTTCTTATCTTCATTGTCAATTGACAACAGATAGGGAAATTATTGTCAGCAAGTTGATGAAAGGTTTTGTTTCCATCATTCGAACCAACAAGTGCGTGAGAAAAGGAAGGTTCACTTATTGATGAAGCCATAATTCATTCTCTTTGGTGTCGCTTCGTTACTCGTGCATAAACGATCCACGTTGTAGGATCATATATATTTAGTTCTCATTGACAGAGCAACCCTTTTGCTGCACCCTCGCTGTTCTGTCTTCGGGTGTGATGTGTTGCTCATAAAAAGTCTATAATTTTGCGATAAATTAGAACTAAGTAGGGTTATTGATGAGTTGAGAACAACCCCGGCGGAATAGGTCTTTTTACGGCTAAGGAAAAAGTTGAAAAGCAATAATATTTTTCTTCTTTCGTCAATTTTTCATCCTTTGTTCAATCAATAACAAGAATTGTGCGGTGTAGCATCGGATGTACACGGTCATTAACAATTTTTCTTTCGCCGTTTGACAAATGGCCGCTGGCACGGGGAAAAGCAACATATTTTGCGGCGCAATAATGCGCGATAATCGCTCGTAAAATCGCTCTTGATCCAGCAGCTCGCGATACCGTGCCTCGTTCCTCATCCAAAATATCAATGATCGGGCGCGGAAATCCGCCGCGGTATCTGTAAAAGGAGCTGTACCGCTTGCCGGTAAAACGATAAAGCCGGATCATTTCGGTGGAACGCTCGGGCGCCATTATCCTAACTTACGAACTGACAGGCGCATGTGAAACGGCACAAACTTGGCCGCGGCACATCTCTTTCGAATAAGTAACTGCAGTTAAGCTTCGGCCCTCCTCCCCCGAGAGGAGAGCGCCGACGAATCGCGGCAGTTCGTCGTCGTCTCACAGCCCGAGGCATTTCCGTAAACGGATCGCGCCCATTTATTGAATGTTTACTGCATACACGTAAATGCGGCCTTATTTACGGCCCAGCATAAAGCAATGCCTCGACACTATATCAGAAATTTCGCAAGCACTTGCCAACGAGGCGCGAGAACCATTTCGTCCAAGAAATCGTGTGATGAACTGCCGATATTTCACGGGACTTGGTATTTTTGCGGCTTGGACAAATTTCAAACGACTTCACATCCCTCTGTCCACGAATCTCATTTCAAACTATTCTGTTGGACAAGAAGTTTGGCTAGGGAACATCATTCCAAGTATCAATGAAACGGTTGTAGATTCAGAGATTCTAAACTGTAAACTTTTATATTTTCTTTCCTTCTTTAAAAAATGATGTGAAAAATGGTTTTAGAGATTGATGAAACTTTTTAACGTTCAAACCGATTAAAACTTTTTCAAACAATATTTTCGATTATTTTACACAGGCAATTTAACTTGAAATACTTTAACAAACTTGGATCTATGATATGTTCATCAACAGTTTAATCACCCTAATTTTCAACCTACGTATGTGAGTTTCTCGAGTGCAGGATTATGCACAGAGGGAGATGTTCCGCGGTTTCAGCTTAACCGGATTTCATACCTCATCTAAGAAAACGTCACTATCATCATAAGTCTTTGTTGTAGAATTAATTATGATGATAAAAATGTGATATTTTTCTATGTCAAATGGATAAAAATAAAATAGAATACATGAAATTTGAGGTTTATGAAAATGAAAGATTTTTCTATCACTGGGATATTCGTTTCTTGATGTCTAAAGATTAATCGGGTTTCGCAAGTGTGAATCGAGTTGCGAACAGATCATTAATGACGCGCGCGTATTTACGTTAGCACGTGTTCATAATATTATTTATTACTTATGCTAAGTTATGCGGAGTCGGTTCACGGATAGTATTGCTGGCCAGCGGCCACGGTCTGCCGTCTGTCTGTCTGTGCCTTCGTCGCCGGCATATTTATATCAATTACGTGTCGTTCTCCTCGGGCTCGAATTATTATGTAAATACCTGCTGTCGTATTGACCGATGGCGAGTATAGTGGTCCAATTACCAGACGACGCATCGAAACACGTAGCGCGGTTAATGCGATTTTCGTGATATTGTAACGATAAAGGCACTTCAGTTCGTCTGACCACTATACCGTGCCATTTTGATCGAAATTAATCATTGGTCACTGCTGCAAACAATAAACATTATACAAAATTTTAATACAACTTTCATCCTAACTTGACAACACATTTTCACATAACATTCTGGACCCGGTGTTTTTATTATAATAAAAGAGTTGCTGTTACATGTAGAAAACGCTGAATTGAAAATGAAAAAAATTCAATCAATTTGGTTTCATCAAACAGTCCGAAAACTCGTGAAACTTTCGTGACCATCTATTGGGATCAAAATTGTACCTGCCATCTAGTTATCAGGAACGCTTTAAAGTGTCCTCTGGCTGTGCGATGAAAGCAATTTAGATTGAGGAAACAAACTTGATTTTGAATAAAACGGCTAAACATCAATCGTACACTAAAACCGTCCTGTAATTTGAGTTTAGGTTACGCCTGTGCAAAAGTTTGGTCCACTTTGGCGCGATGATTGTCCTTGGGGAGGTCCGGTCAATAGATGGCCGAGGTCGGGTGGTGCATCTGCTAAATATGCATGAGGCCGCGACACCCCATGGCACCACTGAAGCGAACCACTATCTGTGGGTGATAGTGGGTATGCTCGAGTCATTTCGGCTGCGTTCTCTCTGTTCGCTCGCTGACACTGCCGGCACCAACCGAGAGCTTATATCGCGCAAGAAGCACCCCAATGGAAACTCAAGCTCACCCATCATACACACTCCTTTCTCAACGTCGCGCACACTGCTCGGCCCTAGAGAGTAGAGCGTCTGTCGTTATCTTAGGAGACAAAGTTGCCTCGTAATTCCTTCGCGAACAGATGCCGATGCCTGCTAAGACCACCGTTTCTACGGTTACGATGCTTACACTCTCACGACGACATCGCGGATTCCGATTAACCGCGCCTCACGCTTGCTTCGCATTAATTCTCTCGTTACCATGTCGTTCGGAAATGGATCTACTGAGAATCCCAATGCCTGTGTTAGTAAGAGCTTAAAGCTCACCTACAAAGTATCGATATGGAGTTGGTAAACATTACGAGTGATCCTTTGTTTTTAGTGCAATACACTATACACCTGTACGTTAAATCGGATGAATTCCTCACGCTGCCGGTGCACCCAAACACCACAATCTGTAATAATCCATTATACAAAATATATCAAATCAATATATTGTATAGTTTTGTACAAAATACTCGGTAATTGAAAAATAAAAAAAACATGCTTTTTTGAAGAGGAAAATGTTCTGGTGACTTACTCAAATTAAAATTCAAATATTGAGCGGGATTCTTCTTATTTCTTTCTTTTTCTTTTTGATTTTGGTTTTTGTAGGTGGAAGTACAGACAAAAAAGGTTTACTATTAAACGACGGTAACGTTTTCGTTTCTAAATTTCGCGTAATTTCAGCGTTGAAATGTCGATTCGAACAAGATTTTTCTCATTTTGTCTCAAAATTCATTCAACCATTAACTCAGTTGCACCGAATGTCTTGTAAATTTATTTATCCAACCATGTTATTTTGTCATGAGGAATAAGTGAGTGAAGAATTATTTTTTGCGGTTACGTGTTTATTCAAAAATTGTTAATAAAACAGAATTTTTTTACTTAAAACATAAGCAACTTCATTTACAATATTACAAATCTACAACTCAGAATTTTTCAACTATTTGGTAGAGAAAATCTCGAAAAAATATTATTATACGTGAATATTATACATGAATTTTGTAGATATACATACAATCCAAACAAAAAATTAACAAAATATACACTTTTACATATCTTATTTGTAATATTAAATTAAATAAATGTTTCCAAATATCGACATTGAACAGAAAATTTGTAGGAACCAGTGTTTTCAAAGAAGTTCATAGATTCCAATGCATACTTGAAAACACAGAATACAAAAACAAAATCCTTTAATGTCAAGTCTTTTAATAAAAAAAATCAACATTTGAAAATTGAAAATATATATAAACACCGATTTATAATTGGAATTTTTTATATTTGGTTCATATAATTAAATAAAGGACAAAAACTGTTGTACCTTCCACCACTTATTCTTTTAATAGATAAACATAAATGAATAAAAATACATGCACAAAGTTGAAAAAAAAAATATAAAAACACATTTTGCGTTTCTGCTCTTTCTAATGTTAACGAGGATTTCACCTCTTTTCTCCATCTGATTTAGGATCGCTCTTCTTTGAATATTCCAAGACTTCACTCAAAGTTATTTCGGTCATATTTTCGGTCGGCAAATCTTCTTTCTTTCCCGACAATGTAACGTGTCGTCTAATCTGCGGATTAAACCGTTCATTATACTTTCTTCGTCGGTAATTCAAGGAGCCTGACAACTTAATTCATAACGCTTAGGTGAACCGGCTTTGATCCAACTCGTTACGTAAGTAAGCCTAAAAAAATGTCGATAATGAAATCAAAAGGTCTTCTTCTCATGAGCCGAAAATGATCCCGCGGCGCACCTTTGCCGGTTCTCTCTCTGGCTTATCGATGTGCACCCAATTCAAGCAGCAGCTTGCTTAAAAAATTTTAAGAGGCATGAAACGAAAGCTGCCGATATTCGGTCAATACTCTTTTTTTCTCCGTCTGCTCCTTCGTCTTTATCTTGGACAGGCGGCGGTTGAAATATACCGCGCATCGTGAGTAGTTAGTTTAATATGCAAATGGGCGCAGATAACGGCCCAATCCGTGAAGACTCCGGGGAGAGGACTAAATCGTGATTTCAGTAGCCGTGTCTACCCAACCCAGTGCGATCAGGCCAGTGGGCCCGGACCCCCGTTTCTCCGACAGGGCGATTCGAACTGCACACTGAATTGAGAGATAAGGGCCCTACACTCACAATCCCGTTCCCCTGCTTCTGATCATTTAATGACACTTTACGTCTCAATTTGACGTTCACGTGATAATGACGACGCTACTTTCCTCATCGTCTTATTTCTTTTTCATTACTCACTCTCATTCGGTCTTAATCGATAATTAAACTTTTGAACACGCAAATAAAATAAAAATTAATGTACCACGAATATTTAACGGTGTCGTTCGAGGGTACGTTGAAAGATGTATAGAAAAGTTTTTACTTCCAAGTACAATGTTTTAAGGGGACTTTTTCACAACCTTACAACACTTTCAAAAAAAGTTCATAGACGAGATAGTCCATGTAATGATAGCAGGTTTCGCACCGTACTCCATGTCCAAGCCCCAACTCATTTAACAAAAGTTCACCGGAGACACTCGTATGCGATTTCATGTAATATTCGACAAAGTAGAATCCTATTCTAAGTTGCTCGTGTACAATCCTTTATGGTAACTTCGGACAATGTGAACCTTGCGAGTTTATCAAACTAGAAAGACAAACTTCACCAAAAAAATGCTAACTTTGTTAATCAAAATTGTTATTTCAATTTTAATTTTTGATATAAAAACTTTTATTGGTTGACGCAATCTTTGAGATTATATTTAGTACAGTTGAAAAGTCACGACCAATTTTTTTGAAATAAATAATAATCTAAGTAATGAAAGAACGCACGTTCATCTAATTATGCAGTGAAAGAATTCATTAGGCATTTAAGGAATGTCTTTTCTGTCTATTTTTTAACATTGAATACGAGTGAAAGAGTCAGTATTATAATTATATCCTGACGCCAACCTCCCAAGGCGCGGCGACAATTAAAAATCCTCGTCCTGGGATTTCGTTCTGAATCGTCTTAACGTGTTTGCTGACGGAGAAGGGTTATATCGTGATAAAAAGAAATTTAAACCTGCAACGTCGAGTGGTTAATTCCGCATCCGAAGATGCGAGCGTGTCGTGCGGAGGTGTATCTTCTCTCTCGTCGTCACCCTACCTCCTGTCCGGGCGAGAGCGTGATCAACGTTTCAGAGGTGGTGAGAAGTGGTTGTCTGGGCGCAGAGAGAAGAACCGTAACGTCGTGGACAGGCTTATACTTAGTCGTGCGAGTGTGGGTGAGCGTGTACGGGAACATGAAAACGCAGACGAGGGGGACTGCAACCCATGGTAGGTAAGCGCTTCATTAGGCCGCGAGAGCTCCCTAATTACACACGGCCTCATTAGCGGCTTCCATTCTCTCGTCTTGCTGTTCTTCTATATACCAACCGAAACCCCTCTGCCCAGCATCAGTACGACAGAGAGGACCCTGAATCAGACAAAGAACGGCTTCGTCGTGTTTTCTGACGCCACAACCACCGACTAGATTGTCTACAGACCAAGCTGCAAACCGCCGAATAGCATGTGCCAGTCTTCCGAAACACATCGACCAAAAATCATTCCACCTACGCCCTCTTTCATTTTTATTTTCATTTTATTTGTTCGGTTTTGTTTAGCCGAAAGTAATTCGAACTGCTTTCATAGCAATAAGGTTCGGACCTTTGAGAGATGTCGATGATGCTCCAAAATTTTTTAACTAACCAAATCTTTTTTCTTTTTGTTGTTTCATTTTCCATGAAATTCGCGAAGAAATCATTAATTCAACTCGAAATGAACTTGTCATTTACTGATGTTGGTCTTATTCTGCACCATTTGATCGAGTTTATGGTCACAGTTTTAAAATGGTCGAGGTAAAAGAGCTCCAATGTGATAGGATGGTTTTGAAAAATTATAAAAGTGATTGATGACAATGATTGGGAGAAAATTGTATGGGCTAGTTATCTTTATGGGATGATTGCGATAAGTTCAAATTGTTCGATTTGCTCTTCTTCGATATACTCTCTGCTAAGCAACATCAGATCGAATGAAGCGCCTCGACGTAACCAGCGTGTACATTCATCATAGAGGCGAGAATCTCTAAATCCCAAAGCACTGTGGCGTGACTTCAAAAGGGTGGGTGTGAAACAGCGTCGGGGATGTACAGTCTCGACGGAAGGGTGAACCGAAGCAATTCGTATTAATTAACCTTTTCGACACTTCGTGAGTTTTGTAAAATATTTATGACTGTTTGAGTGCAGGACTTAATCTCGTTAGGCGTTGCTGTCATCATCTACTACTGATGCGGTATTACAGAAAAGAACGCTCATCTTTTTTTTTTTGTTTCGTATTAAATTCTTGTCGATATTTTGAAGGAAAACGAGGTTTAAACGATTCAGCGATTTCTTTGATAGGGCCATCTTTCTACGTTTGTTGTCCCCTTCGCTGGACCGACCAATAAAAAACTCCCGAATCCTGATGAAACGAAGGGACGTGGTAAATTCAGTTTAGATAACACCCCAGCGCCTTGACGTTAACGATTTAAAGTGGTACTGGAAATCTCATTAAGGGTTAGCTTCATTTATACGATCATCAATTTTCGGACTTTGAATAGTAATTTCTTCACAATATTTCAATGTTTATTATTTTACCAGAACAATTCAAACAAGTATGAATCAAAAAATAAAGCACATTTTGTTGCTGAAAATGCTGACTTTCTTTTCAAATTTCTCGGGGAAAAAATGTATGAGCAAAACCTGTAAACCAGATAATCCATCACTCGGAAAAAAAACTTTAACGAAAGAGCCCACGCTTTGCGTAGTGGATCGCAGAAAAAAAATTTCGATCTCCGATATTATTATTCGAACCGCCATCTACGACAGGCTATCAAAGTACGCCCGATGGAAATATGAAGAAATATAGCGGGGCCTGGTCGCCCGGTGCATGTGGACATTTCAGTCGGTTGATCGATGCCCGTCTACCGGTCAGTCGTTCGTTTGTTAACCGACACCAAATGCAGTCGCGAGCCCGCGAGTAAAGCCTCGCCGGAAGCGGTTCATCACACAACCACGTGATCACATGACGATCCGGCCTTTGTTCCGCGCGATCATTAGTCTGTCAATATGCCCAAACGACGCTCTCCTCCCCCTATACGCCCTACGGCCGTATACCTGCACAATGCGTCTATTGTTTTGCTCTCGCGTATTATACACCCCTATTATGTATAGAGGCGCGTGCATGCGTGAGTATATGAGCACGAAAATCCGACGTGTTTATGGTGTACGCGTCGATGCTTTAAAAGGACAAATTATTTTCTGCTAAGTGTAAATAGACAACTCAACTATTATCAAATTGAAAAAAATTTCAAGACTAACATTTTTAAGTACAGGGGTGGCAATGATTTAATTTTATATCCATCGTTCATTTTCTAGTCAAGTGTAATTACTGTTTTTTCAGACCAAACGTATGATTTGTTTTGCAATCTTCTTTTGTAATTATGAAATGATATACGCTTAAAACAATCGAATTCGACAGAATTCAAAGATGGATTACATAAAAGTATGTGGCCAATAATTATAAGTGTTTTGAGCAACATTTTGAGAAATTTAAAGATTTTTCTAACATTTTTTATTTATAAAAGAAAAGTGTCAAAAAATGTTGAAAGATTTATTTTTTAACCCCTTTACAATTGTCCATTTCCACTTGGAGATAATAAGTGACAATATCTATTTTTTTCAAAATAGAATATGTTTTTTTCGCATTAAATAATAATCATTATTATTCATTTAATTGTATTCATAATGAAAGTTTAATTATTTCAGGTACTGTTTTTAAAGAATAGAATATTACGTTATAGTTTTTTTTAAATCGATATTAAAGTTGACAGTGAATTTCAGTTGATAAAAAAAGAAATAAAAAAATTATGAAAACATTGTTCTTGATGTAGATGAATGCTCATCCATTTCAAAGATTTTCGCGTAAAGCGAAAACTTTGCTAATGGTAAACGAAAATGAGCGAAATTTGAATTCACTAATAATTTTTGTTTTTTTGCAAAAGTTGGAAGAGTCGGCATCAGCAGTAAATCACGTCGAAGTTCATTGAGTAATCCGGCGGTGTTAATGTCCCCACGTATCCCAAGCTCTCTTACGTCGACGTCGCCGATATGCCGAGGATCCTCCGTTTATCCTGAAAGCACCCCTTCGCGCGCATCAACCCCAAGCGACGTAATAGACGAAGGGAGGTACCGTGAGGAGCCCGAGGAGCGGAGTGCGCTAAATCCAGATATATGATGCGCGCCCGTGACATGCAAATCTCGTTAAAGCCCGGCACCATTACGTTTTCAAATCTTTAAAGTGTGTTTAGAGAGCCGCCGCCGTCCACACCCCCTGGAACATATTTCCACATCGTGCCGGCGATGCGTTTTAAATGACCAAAGTGCGTCGTTTTTCATTACACTGACGGCTAATCTCATGGAGGTGCCGATTCGGAAATCGCCTCTCCATGCTCTCTATTACGAATTTCCGTGAATTAAAATGATGAAAATTACATTACGATCCACTCCAACAAATTATTGTCTTTTGCCTCGTTTCATTGAAAAATACTTTCACAAAATAGAAATGAAAACTCGCGATTTAAAATGTAAAATACATCTTTTTAAGTGTCCGATGAAGTAAATATATTTCTTTATTACATGATATTTTTATTGAATACAAACTATCTGTGGAATTTTATATACACTCAGCACAAAAATTAGCCCCTATCCCCTGAAAAACTAGCATTTTTCAAAATAACGTAACACGAAGAAATTTAATTAGGAAAAATTTTCCAATGAGAAAATATGAAAGTTAAGATTCCAAATTTACTTTAATTGCTATAAAAACCATTTCCATAGTGGAATTTCTGAAAGTTATTACAGTTTCAAACATGTTTATTTTTTCAGAAGATAGAGGACGCTAATTTTTGTGCAGAGAGTATGTATATGTTGTTAAAAGTAATCATTAAATAATCAAAATATATTAATGAAACTATTACAAATTGATTTTGATTTAAATATATATTCCATGAAGTCATATTTATGTGAAACATGCGATAATTTTTCCGGGTATATGTTTTCGTGTATAATATTAATTGTATACATTGTAATAATATTTATATTGGATTATATTAAATGTATCTTTATATCGATTATATATTTTGATTATGAAATAAATAAATAAATAAATATTTTTATTATATAAAAATATATATATTAGGGAAATCATATTTAAAAATGTTGTCTTCTAACATTTTTATAAAAGTTTCATGGTGTCTCTAAGTGGAAGGACAAAGAAACGGCGAGCATGCAACAATTTCAAAATTGTCCAATACCCTAACGAATTCCTGCATCAATTTCGTTAACCTGGTCAGTATTCCACTTTAATGATGAAGTCAGCCAAGCCACGCCTTGCGACGAAGCTTCTTGATCACAATTTCTGACGATTCGTTTTTTCATGGAAAGAGGACTGATTTCAATACACCTCCGCGCGCTCTCCAAGCTTGGCAATTTTTACATCAACCAAGCAGACGATAAATTCAAGGTGAGCACCGATGATTTTCTCTGAACATGGTTAACGATGAAACCGCGAAGCCCGGAATGCTTTTTCCCTAGCGGCTTGAAATAATGCCGCGCTTAGTGAAATGTAAATCGCGATCTCGGATTCGCATGTCGCAAACTCGTTCATGCATCCATCTGCGGGTCGCACGTGCGTGCCATCGCGTCCCGCGTCTCTCGCATTTCCCCTTGAATCGGTCGAAGGACAAGCCAGACGAGTTTCGACGTCCAATTCGATGGCTGGTCGATATTCACGAAATCACAATCAAAGATCGCTGCCTCGGTTCGGCCGATCGAAGATTGATGCCCGTCCTGCCAACGCAGACGAGTTTTTGTCCCGCAAACAGCGCCACGGTTTATTCTCCTGCGCGCTCCGCAGAATGTGTGCGACTGCATCGTAATGCATCCGATGGCCCGCCCCTTCTTGCGTCTATATATTTGCGTTTTATGTCTATCGGGCCCAATTAATGCGATAGGCAAAAAAATTTGAACACCGACCACTCAAGGGTGGTCCGCTTTGACCACTTAACTTTTTTTTTCTTACATTCGTATTCTATATCCGGCTGTTGGGTAATATTCGCGGTCCGCTTTAATTAAGATCTGCGATCAATCAACACCTGACAATGACGACGATATGACAGCACGTATTCAGTTTTGGTTTTTAGCAACGTACACTCATGATTCAAGTCAGGGAGCAAAAACGTTTCAAATATATGAAACCCCGCACACTTGTGGATTTTTTGCAAACTCGAAAAAATGCCTCGCTCGCTATCTCTCGTCAAACTGCAGACGCTTCGAAGCACAAATCTTCCAAATTGAGCGAAGAATCCGGTCCTCTCTCCGGTGATGTGTATTTCGGTTTGACGTTTCCGAGGGCGGCGTAAAAAACAGATGGCCGAAATAGTTCTTGCCCTTGTCCGCCAATCGCCAATTGTTCGGGTCTGCGCTTCTACTTTGAAATCGGCAGGCGATTGCGGGTCCAATCGATGCCTGATACTAGCGATCTGGCGACTAGACTTGAGACAAAGCGATCGTTTCGCGGTATTCTGTTTCTTCCTTCTCGTCCCCCTTCGGGTCGCTTTTTGTACGATCTTTCGTCGAGGCAATAATGTCCGTACACCCCGCGCCAACCATAAGAAAAGAAGAAAAAAGAACCACGCCGCGGCCTTGTCGCTTTCGTTATTGTCGTAAGAGTTGTACGACCAGCTCTCTGTAAGCATTCTTTATTTTCCGAAAGCACAGCGATCTTATGAAACGCCAATGCGAACACTTCCGATCGTTTTCCTCTGCTAAAACGTCGTTTCTACAACTCGGTCGATCAGATTGTTTTTCGTTATTGTGAGAGTGTAACGATACGAGTCGGTAACGAAGCATTCGTTTTTATTTCTCCTTAACTATAGAGGATGGTATTGTTTTGTTGAAATTTTGACAAGATAACATTGCTGATGATAATTTATGAATTTGTTTTTGTTTCAAGATGAAAAAACAGTTATTGGATATGATATGACTGTCAATTTTTTTTTATGAAATATATGGCTTTTTCTATTATACAAAAGCGGTTAAGATAAAAATTTCTCTGCATTGTCAAAACAATATGTAAGTTTCTATATAAAACGAAGTATGTACGTATTTTTCACGACACATGATATCATATTTGTAGAAATAATTAGTCTGTATAGTGTTAATATTATATACACACTGTATATAACAAATATACAATAATAAAAATCAGATTTCAATTTGTTAATTAATTCTTATAAATAACTGTTATTGTTATCTTGAAAATGGAAAAAAATCATTTCTAAACTTCAGTTTAAATTAATTAGATTATTTTATTGAATTGGAGGTAAAACCATATATGCATCAGAAAAACTCCATTTGTGCCAATTACAACAAAATGTTTTTATATATAGATTTTATTTTATGTTATCAATCATGTTGATATATTTTCTATTATTTATGGAAGAATAAAAAAATAATGAAATTTTGTTTTCATTTCAGAAATTTAAAGTTTCATTATTTAGTAAATTGAAACGCAGGACTATGTTTTTATAAATGGATTTCAAAAAAATTGTTGTTTAGCTTTGAAAATCTTAGATCTTGTCAACCTAAATGTTTATAACCAAATGTATGAAAACAATCAAATTTTTCGTCACGAACCACTAACAATGTAATGTTGCACCGTCAGAACATATACATTGTAAATTTACAATGTGCTTTGTGTTCTTGACAATGTGAAAATATGACTATCCATATTGTACGATATCATTTTCTCATTGTCCTTATCCAAAATGCATCACGAGATAATCGGTAGTATATCTCAGCCGAAACACACAAATCAGCAATTTCCTCAGAAGTAAAAGTGGAGCGTAAAAAGCGTGCAGTGCCATCCAATAAATGGACCACATCGAATGGCACAACGCGGACTCTATCGTGTAGTTAATCAAGCGTTCACCCTCTTGAAAAAAATTATCATAAGAAACGCTTATCCCCGTTTGTGTCAAAGAGCGAGTTTTTGTGATCGTAATTGATAAATATCGCGCATCGCTTGGAAATTTGTATCGTGCGAGCGCGAGATAAATCATATGCAATCGGTGCCGCGGAGAACAATTTTCTGCGAAAGGCAAACGGCAATAAATAATAAATGCACGATGAAAGTGACCATCGCATTTTCAACGGCAGTCCGATATACGTAAGCGAGGAGGCCACGAACGAAGAACAATGAGCGCGCGGGCCCGGCCGCGGGGCGTCCGGGGGGGAGCAACGAGCCGACACAATGGGGACCTAGTTGGCGGTCCGACCTCTGACCCCGGCTCCGCACCAACGGCGTACAGCACACAAGGCGCACGACGCATTCACATTCGTCCTCCCGGGCGTCCGATTGTGTGCTAATGTCTGCTACTGTTCGCGACCTTATACCAAAAAATACGCCGCTCCCCGCACTTCTCGTGGCTTCTTTTGAAAACGCGATCCGCGTTCCGAACAAACGCGAGCCCGCACGATACGTCAACCATGCGTCCCCAACACCTTTCTGTACGCGATTTCAACCGGATACGCCATCACGATCGTCATTTCCGGTTCACGCGTCTGGAAAGCTGATTTTTAATGTTCACAATTATATTATCCATACGTATTTCATATCACTGCACAATATATAAGAGATTAAAACGAATATATTTGTTTCCGTTGCAGTAAAAAAAGATGTTTCTCATTTTACTACAAAAATGTTCTTAAAGAAAGATTTTATTTTTATTCATCTGTACATATTAATTTTTCAGCATCATAATCCTCTCCATTTGGCATATTTATATCTAAGCTTATTCAAAATTTGAAACTTCAAAGTGTAAGATTGTTAAATCAAAAGTTTATTGTAGTTGTAACATAAAAACGAGATTGCATCAGTAACCACTATTCTGAATGTTGCCTATCAAAGCGTTAAACAATAACTAGTAAGATATTAGTCAATGTATCATCGATAATTATTACGCAAGCATTACACAATGCAGTTTTTTACATCGGTCACTAATATCGTATTAGTTATTGTGTGAGAACATTGGTAGTCAATATTTAAGATAGTCGTTACTGATGTAATACGTTTTCCGCGTAGCTCTCTTAAAAAACACGATTGAACAAAATTAATTTTTATTTTTTTATATAAAAAATACAATATTATTGGCGTTATCTTTTGCTCGTTAGAAAAAATCTTTTGATGCCAAAAAACTTAATCTATCGTTGGCATTAATTATTTGTATTTTTGTTGTTTATCATTGAATTCGTATTTTGATTATATTGAGAATTCATACAAAAACACACAGGAACAAAATGTCAAACATAATTTCATTTATTTTTCGTTACTAACAAACAACATAATTATTCTAACAATTGTTAATTGGTTACAGATTTTATATTTTTTAATATTTTTACTTTATTTTGATATTTTTTTACATAGTCCGATAAAAAAAAGTCTAATACTGAATATTGTTCTTTGTATCAAGTTTTTTCTATCACGAGTAGTCAAAATTTCGTATTGTCTTAGTTCGTTCAAAAATTATTATAACGTAGACAAAAATAAAACTTTTTTCATTGAGTTATAATCTTCAACCAAAAATTGTTGTTAGTTTTGAAACAAATTGAAAAATTTTATTTTTCAACAAGTATAAGTATATCCATAATGCATATATAAATGCATCATAATTCACTGCAGGTTTATTATCTTCAAATTATTCCATCTTTTGGTCACTCAACGAATATTGAAGCAAATCAGAACAATAATGGCAAAACAAATTCATTTCTGATTTTGTTATTTGCAGAGAGCCATCGTTGGAGCTGGACAGCTTTTCGAGGTAAGCAGGCTTCAGAATAGGAAACGTGACAGGGTGAAGCGTCGTTTCCGATGGCCTTGCACCCGAATTTGAAACTTTCCCCGTTACATCGGTACGCCGCGCACAGGGCTGGAACGAAGGTCAGTGTCTGCATAAAAGCACACCACTATGGGCTGCAGACTGTCGGGTAGACAACGGAAAAGCGTTTGCTATGCGAGCTGCGCAGAATGCGGCTACGTGCCCTGCCTCGCGAGTCAAGACTCAAATTCAACTCAAACTCTCGACCTGATGTGACCGTATGTGCTGCCACTGACTTTGTTGTCGCGGTATTTTTAGCTGCAACATTCTCACTTTTCATCGCGTTCATGCGTCTTCAGCAACCAAAAATTAAATTTCATCAACTATTCAATAGCCTTTATCATTTCCCTTAAACTTATAGTTGTTCAAAAAATTATGATGGTTCAATAGAAAAGAAAGTTCCTATTTGGCATCAAAAAATCTAATAAGAGTTTGCAAGAAAAAAAAACGTTTAATGTTGGGCGGAATGAATTTCAGCACGAGCTCCACCCACTGCTAATCAAAATGAATATAGTTAAGCGACACAATAAATAAACATTCCAGGGGAGACCGGCGATAAGCAAAAAACTTGTAACGGAATCGTTTTGTTTGATTTATGACAGCCGGTCATGATAAAAGGCTAATAATAATTAAAAAGCAATGATGGCGAACGAGCGAGGGATGATATTAACGCAACGGCAATAATTGTCCGGTCGTTTCTTCAGCAGTGGCATGAGAGGGGGATCGCGGGAAAACAAGCGACCAATTACGCGGCGTTACAATAATAATTAAACTGAAATAAAAATCTGCTCGTCAATCGTGCGGTTCGTTTTTTCGGCCCCGCATGCCAGTCGTGCAGCATGTACTAATAACCGCGACGTGAAAACCCAGTTTAATTTGTCAATTCCGCGCAACCCTCCCTGCAACGACAGGGTCGCAACTTTTTACACCGATATTTTATGACAACTTGGATTAGCATTTTATTCACTTTATCGATATCACTACACGAGGGTCTTACTCGTTGCTCCTCGTTTACCTGTTTTTCACGGGTCACACTGCATTCAATATCGGTCCACAAGAGATGCATTCATTAATATCAGTTTTTAAATGATTGTTTTGCGACAGTCAGTTTGATTTGTGTCGACATCCCTTGCACGTGGTTTCAATTTCGGGAGAATAAATTATGACTTTTCAGATGCCTTCGTGTATTTGTTATTTATGGTTGAAGATAGTTTGACAACTTTTTTTGCGAAAAGGAAGAGAGGACTTGGTATTTGGTGACCGTACGAGTGAGTGTCTGCTTAATTGGAGAGACGAGTAAGCAAAATATAAATGTAAAAAATCAATTACATCTTGTACATGATAAAGAGTATTCGAAAAAAATTAAATCGAGTCTAAAACTTAAATTTTATAAGCCTTGTGAATCTTTAATAACAAAAATAAAATTGAAAAATAGAACTAATCACTTTTCATAGTGATTAACATTAAATATGGAAATTGTCAAATAATTTTGATATTTAACACCTACTTGATAACTAATTCGACAAACTGTGACATGACAATCCGTATTTGGATCACAATTGTGATCGTTTTTTGTTTTCATAATCAGTTGTTGATTTAAAGGTTGCTAAGAAATAAATTTATTCAAAAAAGTTTGACTGATGGAAAAGAATGAATGGGACGTTTAGTGTAGACCATTTTGAATCTTTTGGTCACGTGACGCAATTATTATTTTTATTAATAGGTAATATTATTATAATATTAAATATATTTTTATAATTCGGTTTTTTAATCAATGTCTCAAGACATTGAGTTTCAGTATAATTTCAGTCTCAAAAGTAATTAATTTTCATCTTATAAACATAGTAAAATTATTACTTATGCCAAAAATTCCCAAACTACCATAGAACATAGTAAATTTTCGTACCACATTTTTTTTGAGTGTAGTTACATAAATTGATATCGTTTATCAAAAAAAAAGAAGATTTGTGAATTATCGAAGGAGGGACGGTAACAATCGATTATACATCATTGAGCCAATGCCATAGTTAAATAACAAGAGTTTACAGCTCGAATCTAGCAACACTAATTAACATATAACCCTAATCATTAATGATCAGTTGTTATCAGGCCACAATCGTGCAGTCCATAAATTATCTTAAAATTTTTCCTTTACAAACAACGGGGCACGCGGTGTGTGATCAGCGATAAACAATCGGATTCAATTAAGCGGCGCCTGATCCAAGCGTCGTCCGAGAGTTTCAGTTTCAGCCGGGCGATTTGAATTTTCTTTTATCACGTCGGGACCTTTGAGCGGCTTCCGCCGACAAGTCGTATTTTGCATATGCGTACCTTCGTGTACCGTTATGCACTCGCGTGCAGCACTTTCTTCGAGCGAATCGTGCGGTTAACACGAATTCCTAAGCTCCGTTTCCCTGAGCGGCGAGTTCGGATCAGCTGACTAGTAAAACTGACCTAATTATTATGCATTTATTCGCGCGTATTCAAATGCGCCGAGTGAGAGCCCAGGCCGTTGTCTATTGCCGTCTCGTTTGCATGCAACAGCGCCCTCTCGCTCCCTCGCACTCTACACAAACACAGGAGCGAGAAATCTCGCGACACAACATCTGCACACGCGCATAGTCAGACCAATCGGCGTCTCAGATCGAAAGCCTTTGGCCCAATGGCACCCTAATCGAAATTATTAATATGTTATCAAAGGCTTTGCCGTACAAACTCATTTTGATTGGCGAACCAAGTTCAAACAACAAACATTAAGCCGTGTTGCATAGACAAAGTTGTCTTTGATTTTGTTGATTGAATTTTGAGACAAATTGTTCTCGTGTTATAGAACTTTGGTCATTGATGATGCAAAAAATGAAAAATAAAATGATAACTGAAGGGATAGTAAGATTCAAAATTGAAAACTCAAACTTTAGTTGCTGATAGTGAAGCGACAGTATATAACGATTCAAAAACGAAAATGTAAATGTAGCGCGAATGTCGCATGCTTCTTGAATTGAATTTCGTGTGTTATACAAATTACAAAAAGAAAATAGCTTTTTTCATTTGAAAGAAAAAAAGTTAGCAATCGATTTGGTTCTTGCAACGTGGATGCACTTTTTGCAACTTGTTTTACGATTTGGTTCATTTTTATGAGCCCGTTCGGATTCAATAGACAATGGGACGGAACTTTTATAGACCTTACAGAGATTAGTTTTGCGAAAAAAGAAAACTGAATGGGAAAAAAGAATGGAAGCGAAGAGGATGAGAGACGAGAGCGTGCATGTTGATGCGCATTCGGGAAGTGTTGGTGGGTGAATGAACAGATTTTAATGGCATCAACATGAAACGTAAATGAAAGAATGTGAAATTTTATTTTTATTTCTTTTCGTGAAATTTGGAGTAAGAAAATGGATCTCCTGTTTTTAATATTTCATAATAATACTAGCATAATTTTTTTCTTGCAGA
The DNA here is from genome assembly GCA_025266255.1 of Trissolcus basalis. Lineage (NCBI taxonomy): Eukaryota > Metazoa > Arthropoda > Insecta > Hymenoptera > Scelionidae > Trissolcus > Trissolcus basalis. The sequence continues at coordinate 58,620 of JAAMPD010000275.1, forward strand.
ACTCGTTTGAAAATCATGCATTCGAACATATGAAATGTCCAGATCAAATATCGCAAATTTCGTTTCCTTCGTGAATGGATCTCATAGATTGGCATTCTGTAATTGCGTCGCTACGAGCATTGCTTTGTGACGATCTTATGAAACGACGAGTAAATTGGTCGTTTCGTAGATTAGACGAACGGCAATTATGAAATTGTCTGCGTGCTTTCGAGAATGCCAGGCTGATGGGTTATCATTGCACTTTCAAAGGAAAACAAATGTAATAAGCAAGAAACGTTTAAATAAAAATAAATAATCCAGTTCCAAAGGTATGTTGGAAAATTTTCATCATTACGTAACGTCCTCCTCCACTGCAATGAGTATATCATTATAAAAAACACTTCACGTCACATGGAATAACAAAAAATAATAGATATAATCTCTTTTCATTATTGCACATGTTTTGTAGAAAAAAGATCGAAGTATGATTGAATGAAAACAATTCTTTAATAACGTTAAAAACAATTTATTGAAGGAAAGTAATGAACTTTCTGTACATTTTAGATGCAATACTTTGAGTGAACAAAAATTTAGTTCAAATCGAGGTGAAAAAAAATTTTGAAAAGTGCACGTATAATCTGAATAATGAAAAAGTTGGGACTCGCTCATCAAGGATGAACTTTTTACAAATAAAATTTCAAAATGGCAATATTTTGCTCGATTTGAACACAAGGACGCGATTTGAATGAGCATAATTTATATCGTCAACAAAGACATTCGGCGTATCTGAAAATCTTTGGCGTGATTCGAGTCTCGACGAGTGTTGACAATTTCGGGAAGCCATCCAAAACACGATCAAGGCACCTCGATAACAGCGCGTACAAAATACCTAGCTCGTGTCTGTCCATCCCTCCCTCGTAAGCGTGTCTATCTGTCGCTCGGTCGATGGTTTGATTTTGTCCATGGTGGGTATATGACGAGGGCGCTAAGAGGAGGGGGCAGCGCTCGACGCCACCAGGGGAAAACAGAGCGCAAGGGGTGGCAGCCGAAGAAGGGGAGGGCGTCTCGGCGCCATGCTGATTTGCATGCGCCGCCATGACGGCCGCCACCGCGGGATTGCGAGAAGGGTGGAGGGTGTGAGCATCGATCGCTTTCGCCCCCAACGCCGCCTGACGCTCCGCTCTCGTCGCGAACCTCCGACTCACTTCACCCTCCGCTCAACTATACCCCGAGTTCCGATGAAACCCAGCCCGACAGGCTTTCCAACCTCCATACCAGCGAGTTCTAACTTTCTCTTGCCCATTTCGACCCTTGGATACAAAACTCGTTATATTTCGCTTGCTAGTGTTTTTTTCGCTTTTTCTGTTGTTATCTCTTACTTGGATTCCTTTTTTTGCAATCCATCTTTTTTCTCTCAGCTTTTTTTCGACTTTCGGTTCTGTGAATATAGCCAGGTCATAAAATGTGCTGATATTATTTGATGGTCTCAATAGGGTGTGTAACGATTCGAATGAATATAAAACGACGGAATACTTTAAAATTTTATAAAGTGCAAGTGGAGAAAGTTGGACGCCCTGTTGCTGGGATTAAGTCAGCTATGCGGGTGGTTATTGCGGTCTGATTAAATTAATTTCACAATGCTCGTGTGTAAATGATGCAGTTCAATTGGATTAGCGAAGATGTTTTCGATACAGATATAATATTAGTCGTATTTTTCTTTTCCTTCTTTTTTCTTTTTCGTCATGGAGGTTTAAAAGTTCTTGTAAATGGATTGATAAAATTTATTAACCTTTTTTCATAACACTACTGTAAAATGCAACATCTTTTGTTTTATCGCGTCATTTCTGTGTCAAGCATACTTTGAAAACGCATAAAGCTGACTTTATTTTAATTTCACTCGAGATATATTTGAGTTTAACGGTATTGTTGTCGGAAGTTATGGTTATCATATTTTCTGCAACAAGCAATCTCATGCGTATATCCTTTAAGATCTCAGATAAGTGATTCATTTTCATAGATTATTTTTGGAAAATCATGAAATTCAAGCTCTTCGCACATACACTAAAATATAACGTTGATACCATTCTTTTCAGCACAAATAAACCTGTGTAACATCATAAACCTTGACAATATAAAAAATGTCGTTAAAAATAATTGAGTCTAATTCTCATTTTTAATTGCTAAAGCGAATCCCGATTTTTTAAAAAACCTAAAAAAAAGTTTTTAGTATTGTTGTTTAAATTTAAAAAATTCTACAACATATTTTATAGTTCTCTATTCGCAAAATTCTTCATTCAAGCAAAAACTGAAAACTGAAATCAATTATGATATTATACTTTCGCAAAAGTGGATTAAATTATCCAAACTTGATTGAACAGCAACAAAAATGAAATCCAAATTTGACGAGCAAATTTCTGACACCAGCCTACCATAATACAAAATTTATTTCAATCATCGACATGCTGTTGAACTGTTTTTATTCACCGCTCTGTTTTTTTTTTGTAGAATTTTTTGTGCGACTTTTATCTGACCGGCGTGCAGTCTCGTAAATGAATGTATATACGCGAGCGCTTGACCACTATTTTTGATTTGCTGTACGTTTAATGTTGGCGGACGTTTTATCGCCAGGCAGATTTTCCACGCGGCTCGATGTAAGCCCACGAAAAATGAAAATGGAGGGCAAAAACGTACACGTCTGCGAACGAGAATGGATGAATTACCGGCAGGCTGGCAGGTTGCGTCGTTGCCACGAACGGACACGAGGACAGAACACAGCGCATTACGCAAACGTATTACGCTATGTGGTCCAACGAAAACAAACAGAAGCAGAGCCGCCCATCCCTTTATACCCTCTTATACTGCTTGCATAAGTAAATACACACGGCGTAGCGCGCGTGTCGATTCTCGCAAAAGTGCCCATGCTTATTCGTACTTTTGCGTAATATTCGCAAGTGCACGTTTTTGTTGTTTATTTTTTAGCTCGGTTCATATCCTAACAACGGATGGAAAATTTAGAAATCAACTTATGCAAACATTTTGGAAAATGAAATTAATTAAAACTGTCGGTTCCAATAGATTGTTTATTAGACAAAAATTTGTAATCATGATTTTCAATTTTTTAATTTTCATTATGATTTATAAAATTAATTACTTTTTTCAACAGATCGATCCTTTATCAAAGTATGGGATTCACAGTACCGTGAAATTACAATGAAAAATTGCAAATGACAACATGTGAAATAAAAGTTGTTGACGATTTGTAATCTCGCAGATCGAACGAGTACTTTTTCAATAAACGAAATTCAATTACAAATCTCGTCGGTATAATAAAACATTTCAAACGTTCGAAGTCACACAAATCGTCAATAATTTAACAATTTGTTGTAAAAAGCTAAAAGTAAAACGCTCACGATGATTTTTTTTTTCATTTATTTGCACGTAACGCCCAGTAGATAGCACGAAAAAAAGTGAAAAGTTTACTACAGGAATGATGTTTAATGCATGAATCGCTAATGAAATATTTTTATAATCGTACAAATAACAATGAGATTTAATTTTTCACGTATTCCGCGTGTGTTATACAAATCGTTGATTGGGATTTCGGCGATTGATAAATTTCTCGTTCGCTGTGTGTTGATACACAAAATAGCAAAATGGTTCGTTGTTTTAATTTGCTTCGCGTAATATTCGCTGCGCGTTTCGTAGTCTATTGTCACAGCTTTTTGCAGTCAAACGGATGCAGATCGATGTCGATTAAATAAAATATGCATTAAATTGAAAAACAGAGGTGCTTGACAAAATCAGCGTTGAATTCCGTTTTTATTTCGTTGCGAAGTATAGAAAAATACCAATATTATTCACAAAAAAACGTCACCGTGTTTCGACAGTTTTACCATTTTTGTAATAAAAAAAAAATTACTGTTATCCAGGTCGAAATGAAAAATACAAAGAAAAACGAGACAGTATATATATATCTACAAAGAATTTAGCAAACATATAGATGATTTTTTTTTTTTTTTGTAATAAACGTAATTACGAATTTTCGCGGTGAATAAATTTTTATGATACAAAACTTAGAGCAGAGGTAATATCTTGTCTCGTATCATAGCCACCGCCCACTCTTATCTTTTGATCGTCTTGAGCAAGTCCCTGCGGCACTAAAGAATTGCAAGAGGCACGTGGAATCGGACAGACGAAGCTATCATGGATAGACACTATCATAATAAGATAATTGATCATCTCATTGATCCCGTCAGCCGTAAAGAAACTAGTTGAACACCATTTTATCAGAGTGAAAGATAACTGTTTATCGGTATAAATGAAATTGCAATCGTCACAAAAAAAGTTTTTTTTTCACTTCAACTCCTTCAGTAGCCACTATTTTCGCCTGTTGCTTGAAATAAGTGATTATGAGGCTCGATTAAGTGTTTCGCGTCATTAGGTCTAAACTGGATTACTAACTGTGATACGGCATTGAACTATGAGATTAATTTCTAACATTTATCAATTTCAAATTCAAGTTCTATGCTCATTAAAAAAGTTATTTGTTCTAATAACAGGCACATAACAATAATGTAATTGTGACTATATAACAAGAGAAACAAAGTGTACGTCTAGAAATGTTGATATCTCAAAAAAAATCAATACTTTCTTTCATGGTTCAATTTTTTTCCGTACTGTCAATCGGAAAGTCGAGTTACGAGAAGTATCTTCAAACGATCTTCGAACATCCCAACCGACGATGAGTCAGAACGGTGCTTTGAATTCAGTTGTGGTAGGTCTCTCTGCTCTCGCGTTTATGCGAAAGCGACCGCTCGTAAAAGTCACAAATGCTTTGCGCGGAGCTGCAGATAATAAATAGTTTCATAAATATATTCAATGCAGGAATAAAAAACCACAATGCTACACTCATATTGTTTTATTTTGTCTCTCCCCATCGCACTGCCATTAATTCTCCAATATTTTGATCACCATGCCTCTATCATGGATCACAATATTTCTGATGATACCTCATAAAATAAAAATCACAGTTTTATAAAAAAAAATTGCCCAAATAAAAACTAAAAGTAATATTTATATATATATATTTTTTTTTTTTTGGTTACACTACGTGAAAAAGAGCTACAGAATTTCATATTGTAAAAATTAGGACGAACCGCATTCTTGCAGCATCAACAAAATCATCTGCAAAATTCTTTTGACCTAAATTTTTCATTTCCCGTCTTTGATCCCACGCTGAAGATTCGAGATGCTGGAAAAGTGAAAATAAAACATTGTGCGCAAAGAAGTGCGATCGTTCTGAAGTCACAATCAGAGAGATGAGTGCGCTCGCCATAGAGAAGACGCGAGACGATTGTGTATTCCGTGTGACGTTATTTCCATAAATATTTCACAGCGTTACCCCTTTTGCGTTTCGTTTGGTAAGGATAAAAAGGCGATACATCGTGTCTCTCCAGCGTATAGGAGCGTGGAAGGAAGAAGATGGGGAAAGGGGGGGGGGTTCGGCACGATCTCGATAGTGAACGACGAAGACTAGCAGCATCGTAGGTTCGTTGCGTCTATGTGTTTGTTAGCACGCGTGTGCGTTTCCGCGTGTTTATTTGTAGCGCGCGCACTACCATGTGCAGAGGATGCTGGCGGACCCCTTAGATGGCTGGCTCATGAAAGATGCATAAGACGACTCACCGAGGGCGCGATAAAGAGTCGACAACAGACAGACCGACCGACCGACAGTCACCCCTGCATCCTCGCAATAATACCCATTGCAATACACCACCAACACGTCGTAGAAGTGAGATGCCACCACCCATCGTCATACTATCAATTAATTATAATCTAGATTGATGGATCCGATCTGTCTGAAAGGTTCGCAGATTAGTTGCGCTCCTATCAAACAGTTTACTCAAAGTTCGGAACTGAAAAACAATTGAAAACACCGTACGAATGCTCTTTCTTACTGTGCTCTGTTTTGTTTCTAAATATATCCTCGCGAGCATCGTTTAAGGACGAAAAACAAACAGAGTCGGTTTAGCAACGCATTGTGCCATGCACTCTCATATGTAAACATTCGTAGACGGTTTATTTGTCGTTGGATCATCCAGGGCATAAATAGACAATGAATAGAACTGGTAAACGAATAAAATGAACTATAAGAATTTCAAATATAAATATGATGACCTAGATTGAGAAAAATGTATATTTATATACAGAGAATTCCGATTGGTTAGAAAGTTGTTTTTAAATTCTTGTTCACAAAAGTGTTTTTTTGATAAAGACAGTAAGAGAATTGACACAAACATTACTGATAGTACAGTTCACCTGAAACAATTTTTTTTCTAATCAGAATTGCTGTGTTTATCAATAAGTATACAAAATTCGATCATTCATAGAATTTCGTATTTAAGAAAATCATTGTGTTTCCAAATTATTCCTTTATGTATGCATAAGTAGTTTCGTGGTGAATTCCTATATGAATCACTTTAAAATCATTATATGAATGTTGTTAAAATTTGAAAAAAATAATACGCAAATAGGAAAACTTCTATTTATCACTCTATGGTACATGGAAGAGTTGATGAAATATCCATGCACTCTATTGAATGTCTGAAACTTTAATACCTCGTTCCAATATATATATATATATATATATATATATATATATATATACTATAT